>CAUYLG010023258.1:0-73557 GCA_963573385.1 Cacajao melanocephalus | reverse complement strand
AAATCTTCTTTCAAGGTTCTTAGTTTCTTTGCATTGGGTTAGTACATGTTCTTTTAGCTCACAGAAGTTTCTTATTATCCACCTTCTGAAGTCTGATTCTGTCAGTTCATCGCACTCATTCTCTGTCAGGCCTTGTTCTCTTGCTGATGAGGAGCAAAGTGGATCCTGTCATAGATAGTTTTCCTATACCAAATGTTTTGACATAGCATGGTTAGTAAAAAAGTGACATATTAGGATATTAAAGCCTTCATTTTAGTTTTTGTTGTATGATTAGGGTTTAGAATTGGCAGTGTATGTGACAAATCTATAAGTGTGCTGGCTTAAGCAAGATGAAAGATTCTTTCCATCTCACATAGAGTCGGGGGATAGGCAGTCCAGAAATAATATGGCAGCTTGTATTAATAGTTTATGATCCCAAGTTCCCTCCATCCAGTGAGGGTTATTTGTCATGTGTCATTTGCATTCCTAAGGACAGTATCCACAATGACTTCTGGAGCTGAAGACGTCAATTTGCTTTCTTATTATCAGAAAGAAGAAGGAAGGAGAGAGGTTATGCCTCTTGACTATAAGAATACTTCGTATAGAATTCAAGTAACGCTTTTGTTTATGAAGTTCTTTCTGACACCAAATATGAGGTATCTTTCCACATCAATTATCTGGCACCTAGGTAACCAACGATTCAACTAAATTCTGTCACTTTTTACCTGGAGTTAGTGTAAGATTCCACAAGTTAAAGGGCTCTGTCCCACAGGACTGCACCTACTTCAGATGACAGCTGCATATGGCATGCCCAGGCTGCCAACAGTTCTACCCCACTGACTTCAAATTTGGGGATTCTCACAACTCCTCTCAGTTTTGTTAATTTGTTGTAGAAACTCACAGAACTTGGGAAAAACTTTGCTTATGTTTATTTGTTATAAGGGATACAAGTGAACAGCCAGATAAAGAGATACATGGGGTAAGGTCTGGTTCCAAGTGCAGGAGCCCCTGTCCTAATGGAGCAACCTCTCCTCCTGTGAATGTGTTTACCAACCAGGAAGCTTCCCAATCTCATTGTTCAAGAGTTTTTATAGAGCTCAATCTTTAGGTCCCCCCTTCTCCTCCTCAGAGGTACTGAAAGTTCCAGCACTCCAATAACAAGTTTGGTCTTCCTTGTGATCCGCCCTATCTGAGACTACCTGCAGGCCACACTCCTTCCACCTTCCTGCCTGTCCCATCTAAGTCACTTCATTAGCATAAACTCAGATGTGGTTGAAAGGGTCTCCTTATGAATAACAGAAGATACCCTCATAACTCAAGAAATTACAGGAGTTTTAAGGAGCTCTGTGCAGGAACTGGGCATAAAGACCAAATATTTATTTTTTATTATAGCCAATTGATCATAATTTAGTTGCATAATTTTAGTTGCATAATTTAGTTGCCTCATCTAGCTATAAGGGAGTCTTAGAAATGTGCTCAATGGGGATTTTATTAACAAGGAAGGAGGGAAGAATGGATTATGGGACAACCTCCCTGCTCCCTCATGAATGAATTTTCTATTCACTAATGAAAGTTTCTGGCAATCAGCCTTAATGATTTGTAGTAAAGACCTGGGCCGCATTGGAATGGTTTTCCAAATGTTGGCATTAGCCTCAATATTGTTGTAGTCCCTGAACGTTTGGAAAAGACTCATCATTAATTACTAATCAGTCTGGACTTCAATATGGGGTGTTAGTCTTTGACCCTGCTTGTCCTTAAGTCAGTCGTGACCTCATTTGGTTTAGTTTGTTAGACTTTAAGTCCTTCAGATAGGGACTATGTGCAGTTCCAAAGATTAGGCCAACTTTCTTGACATTTTGTGTAAACATTTGTCTAAATATTCAACATTACTCATGACACAATATCTCTTCTACTTCTAATTAACCAAAATGAATTAGTTGCTTTTAGAGAACTATCCTTCGACTTCTAACATCTTGACTTGTCTTTGATTTTACTTGTTATCTCTGTGACTTGTTCATTTACTACTGATATGCTTTCTTATCTCTTAAACTAGTGCTTAATCTGCAGTTTTCTGTAACACTCCAACTGATTTGTCTCTGAAGGACTTTATTAAAAGCCTACTGGGAGTCTAACTTTATATAAAACCATCCATTCTCGTTCGTGTCTCTGTGATCTCCTTATCTCTTAGCTTTTCCTGGAATGCTATGACAGGTGAGCTCTCTTAAGATCCTTTCAGGAGGTTCACATTTCAGGCGTATTTTAAAATATTGCTGGACTTTGTATATGGGCAAATGATTTATCACCTTCTTTACTCTCAATTTTATCGGTGAGCGCACCTTTTACATGAGACTGGCATGCCCTGGACTCCTTCTGTTATTATTGAACTTTGTAAATGTTTTTAAATTGTTAACCATACTCAGTGTTTTGTATTATAAAAGCATATAGAAATATAGGATTATTGTTTGTGATGTATTTGAGAAAGATTTACCTGTTCTACAATGTTGGGATGTATTTTGGTGATGAGAATGTTTGGAGTTTGCCATGCTGTAACAAGTAGTAGCAGGAAGACTCACACAACCTGTTGCAAAGACAGCTGTGATCTGGTGGGGTCAGCACAAATTTTGTGTCTGAAAACCTAGATTATTGGGAGAATTTAAGTGAGTGGTGTTCGCCAAGGTGTTTTGGGGAGCTTCAAAATGTTGTAAAATTAAATCTAATAAATGCTTTCTTAGAGCCCATGCTGACTTGGTGTTTTGCTGGTCTTGCGGGAAGCACTCAGCCTCTTGTGGGGATTGGTTCACAGGCCTCAGTAGCTATTGGATACTAATAGTCAAATTCTGTAGATTACTGTGACAGGAGATACAAACAAAGGTATTCAATAACATGTGTTACAGCTCTCAGGAATATTAGTCCTGGTTTTTCCTTTGCAATTATTCATCTCTTTCTTTTCTTTCTCTCTTCTTTCTCTCCTTCCCCTTCTCTCTCTCTCCCTCCCCTCCCCTTTTTCCCCCTCCCCTCCCCTTTCTCCCTTTTGTCCTCCCCTCCCCTCCCCTCCCTTCTCCTTTTTCTGACTGAGTCTCAGTCACCGAGGCTGGAGTGCAGTGGTATGATCTTGGCTCACTGCAATCTTAGCCTCCTGAGTTCAACTGATTCTCCTGACTCAGCCTCCTGAGTAGCAGGGATTACAGGCATGTGCCGGCACACCTGGCTAATTTTTATATTTAGTAGAGATATAGTTTCACTATGTTGACCAGGCTGGTCTTGAACCCCTGACCTCAGGTGATCTGCCTACCTCAGCCTCCCAAAGTGCTGTGATTACAGGCATGAGCCACCGCGCCTGGCCTATTGAACTATTTCAGTTTTACCTTTTCATGATTTTAGTGCTTCACTTCCTTTGTATCAGTTATTTTAATTGCTTTGATTTCTTGGATTGAAAAGAACCCCTGGATCTTATTTTCTTCTTAGTAGAGTTAGTGGTCTCTTCTCCTGTAATAATTTATCAAGACAGCAGGATCAACTTAACACACAGCTCTTCATTAGCCACTTTAGACATATAACCAAATTAATTCTCCAGACAGCAGGTAGAATGTTGAATTATGTATTCAAGTCCTTTAAAAATTGTTAAGTCACAAATAGTCATTTTCCTTATAACATGAAAATGTAACAACCAACCCACATTTTTGAAAACTGTAAGTTTTTTGCCTGAATATTTATTAACAGCAGTATAATTTTATGTTTATTATGACTGTCTTGCTTTGAATTCAGATACTGTGATGGTTATGTTTAGATATTAACTTGTCTGATTTCAATAATATCTAGAAACCTGGTAACTGATGAAGCATTATGTATGTCTGTGAGGGTGAGTCCAGAAGAGGTCAGCATGTGAGTCTGAGTGGACTAGATGGGGAAGATCTGCCTTTAGTATGGGCGGGTACCATCTAATCTGCTGGGGGCATGGAGAGAATAAAAACAGAGAAAAGGCAAATACGTTGATCTGTCTCCTGGAGCTGGATACACTCTTCCTCTCCTGTCCTTGGACAACTCCAGGCTCCCTGGGCTTTGGACTTCAGGACTTAAACCGCAGCCCCCTGGGTTCTCAGGCCTTTGGCCTTGGACTGAGATTCATACCATCTGCTTCTCTGGTTCTAAGGCCTTTGGAGTTTAACTGGTCCATGCTGATGTCATCCTAGGGTCTCCAGCTTACAGATGGCCTAATATGGGACTTTTCAGCCTCTATAAGTACAGGAGCCAATTCCCCTAACAAATCCCTTTTTCTATCTATCTGTTAATTATCTGTCTGTCCGTCTGTCCATCCATCTGTCCTGGTGGTTCTGCGTGTCTAGAGAACTCTGATTAATATAGATTTCTTAATTTGCTGCATCTTTATTTTTGTGGGTTCCTTGAATCTTTGTGTAACAGGGGTACCAACCTGAGCTCCTGCCAGGTTTAGTCATATCTTGGGATAAATGGGAAACTGTTAGATTGGTCCCATCATTCATTCATTCCATGAATATTATCTGAGTGCATAGTACATGCCAGACACTGTTATGCTGTTATCGTCATTTGGGATAAAGCAGTGGCCAAAACAGAAAAAAAAATTCTATCCTCATAGAGCTTATCCTTTCTTTTTGTGGTTGTATGTGGTTGTGGAAGAAGTTAGTAATCACTAGAACTGTTTTTTTTTTTCTTCTGAGGTAGAGTGTCACTCTGTCACCCAGGCTGAAGTATAGTGGCATGATCTTAGCTCACTGCAACCTCTGTCCCCCGGACTCAACTGATTCTCCTGCCTCAGCCTCCTGAGTAGCTGAGACTACAGGTGTGCACCACCATCCCGGCTGATTTTTTATATTTTTAGTATAGACGGCGTTTCACTATGTTGGCCAAGTTGATCTCGAACTCCTGACCTCAAGCAATGTGCCTGCCTTGGCCTCCCAAAGTGCTGGGACTACAGGTGTGAGCCACTGCGCCCAGCCAGAACTATGTTTTATTAGGCTCTATACAGCCTGCAAATAGACAACTCTGACTAGAAGTCATAGGAGCCTTTTGCCAGCAGCTAGACAGCTGAACCTGACTCGTTAGAAAGCCTTAGTCATTAGAGAGGAGGGGCTGTCTTTTTGAGTCCTGATTGTTCTCAGGACTGGCTGAACACATGTGAGTGTGGATGCGTGTGTGTGTGTGTGTGTGTGTGTGTGTGAAGGAGAAAGGGAGGGAGAGAGAGAGCTAGAGGGAGAGAGAAGGAAGGGAGAAGGCAGAATGGAGAAAGGGAAAGGTAGATCTGTCAGTTTGAGAGTAAAAGGGAAAACAGTTCATTTTATAATATACAAGAGGGCCTAGACTTCATGTATTTATTATAAACATAAGTGAGAGAAAATGCTCGGAAATATGCCAGACTGGGAGGACTTTGCAGGAGGTTAATATCCCGTGTGAGAAAATGGGGAGAGATAGTAAAAGGTGAGAATGTATTTTCCTAGATATTTCTTTTTGACCCTAAGCTGGGCCAACAATCCTAACTCCTTCATGTCTCTGTAGAATCATCATCTCTTTTGAAAAATTATCCATGGTACCTAAAAGAGGGAATTATATGCTCCTTATTTTTGCTCCCATTGTGCTCATGTATTATCATCCTATTATTTTGTGTAGTAATTGCATGCTGTTTGTTCTAAGACTGTAAGCTCTTTATAGTGAGGACCAAATATGGAAGATTTTTAAGCTGTTGCTACATGTCAGGCACACTGCCACGCACAAGGGAACAGAGTACTTCTTCAGGTACATGCACGGTAGACTGCCTGATATGTACTAAGAGCTTAATAAAGACTTACTGAATTTATACATTTCTAGTCTTTGTCTAAACATTTCTGCTACTCTATTTCTTGGCCATTTTTATATGATAGTAGAAGGTTAAAAAATGATGGCATTGTTTTTCAGTTTTTCTTAACATTGTACATAACTATGAAGGCAGTTACTACCATAGTCAGAATATTTTTTTAAATTAAATGTTATTTAAATTGACAAAATTTTTATATTTTAAATAATAATTAATTGTTTAAGTTGACAAATAAAATTTGTGTATACTTAAAATGTATAACACAATGTTTTGAAATATGTATACATTATGAAATGCAAGTTGAGCTAATTAACATATGCATTACCTCACTTATTTTTTTCTGGTGAGAACATTAAAATTTACTCATAATGATTTTCAAGACTACAATACATTGTTATTAACTATAGTTACCATGTTGTATGATAGAGCTCTTGAATGTATTCCTCCTGTCTAACCAAAGTTTTATATCCTTTGACCAACATTACCCAGTCTTCCTTACCCCTTATTCCCCCAGCACCTGGTAACCAACATTTTGCTTTCTGCTTTATGAGTTTAACTTTTTAAGGTTCCACATATAAATGAGATCATGAGGTGCTTATCTTTCTATGCCTGGATATTTCACTGAGCATAATGTCCTCCAGGTTCATACATGTTGTCACGAATGACAAGAGTTCTTACTTTTAAAAAGCTGAATAGTATAGTATTCGTGTGTGTGTGTGTGTGTGTGTGTGTGTGTGTATATGTGTATCACATTTTCTTCATCCATTGATGGACACTTAGGTTGATTCTGTATCTTTACTTTTGTAAATAATACTGCAATGAACATGGGAATGCAGGTATCTCTTTAACATACTGACTTCATTTTCTTTGCACATGTATCAAGTAGTGGATCATATTGTAGTTCTATTTTTAATTTTTTGAGGAACCTCTAAACAGTTTTCTACAATGGCTATATTAACTTATATTCCCATCAACACCGTGCCAGAGTTCCCTTTTCTCCACATCCTTGCCAAAATTTACCTTTTATCTTTTCTATGCTAGCCATCCTAATAGGTGTGTGGTTTTGATTTGCATTTCCTGGATAATTAGTGATGTTGAGCACTTTTTCATATACCTGTTAGCTATTCTGTGTCTTTTTTGAGAAATGTCTATTTAGCTCCTTTGTCCATTTTTTTTTTTTTTGGAGACAGTCTCACTCTGTCGCCAGGCACCAGGCTGTAGTGCAGTGCCACGATCTTGGCTCACTGCAACCTCTGCCTCCTGGGTTCAAGCAATTCTCCTACCTCAGTCTCCTGAGTAGCTGGGACTACAAGCACACGCCACCATGCCCAGCTAATTTTTGTATTTTTAGTAGAGATGGGGTTTCACCATGTTGGCCAGAATGGTCTCGGGCTCTTGACTGCGTGATCTGCCCACCTTGGCCTCCCAGAGTGCTGGGATTACAGGAGTGGGCCACTGTGCCCGGCCTCCTTTGTCCATTTTTTAATTGTGTTATTTGTTTTCTTACTGTTGAGTTGTTTGAGTTCCATATATATTTTGGATATTAACTCCTTATCAGATATATGGTGTACCGATATTTTCTCCTGTCTTATAGGTTTATTTTGCTGATTATTTCCTTGGCTGTGCAGAAGCTATTTAGTTTCATATAATCCCATTTGTCTATTTTTGGTTTTGTTGCCTGTGCTTTTGTTTTCATATTAAAAAAAATTACTGCCCAGACCAATGTCATAGAGATTTCCCCTAGTTTTTCTTCTAGTAATTTTATAGCGTTAGGTCTTGTGCTTAAGTCTTTAATCCATTTTGAATTGATTTTTCTAGATGGTGTGAGACAGGATCTAATTTTATTCTTCAGCTTATAAATACTCAGTTTTCCCAACACCACTTATTAAAGTGACTGTCTCTTCTTCATTGTGTGTTCTTAGCACTTTTGCTGAAAACGAATTGATTTGTAAATACATGAATTTATTTCTTGGCTCTCTATTCTGTTCCATTGATCTAGATGTCAGTTTTTATGCCATTATCATGCTGTTTTGATTACTATATCTTTGTGGTATAATTTGAAGGCAGGTAGTATGGTACCCCAGTTTTGTTCTTTTTGCTAGAGATTGCTTTGTCTATTCAGGGTCTTTTGTTATTTTGACTTCTTTGAATAGTATGGACATTTTAACAGTATTATTTTTTTCAGTCCATAAATGTGGGATGTCTTTCCATTGAGTTATATCTTACTCAATTTGTTTTGTGAGTTTCAGTGTACAGGTCTTCCACTTCCTTGATTAAATTTATACCTAAATATTTTATTTTTCTTGTAACTATTGGAAATGAGATTTTCTTAACTATATTTTTGATAGTTTATTGTTAGTGTATAGATTACTGATTTTTTTAAAAAGAAAATGTGGGTATACATTAGGTGTTATATATTTATGGGGTGCATGAGATGTTTTGAAACAGGCATGCAATTTGTAATAATCACATCATGTAAAAAGGGGTACCCATCTCATCAAGCATTTATATTTTGTGTTACAAACAATCCGCTTACACTCTTTTAGTTATCTTAAAATGTACAATTAGATTATTATTGACTATAGTCACCCTCTTGTGTTATCAAATACTAGGTCTTACTCATTCTTTCTAACTATATATATTTTTTGCCCATTAACCATCGCCACCTCCCTGCCACCCTCTCACTACCTTTCCCAGCCTCTGGTAACCATCCTTATACTTTCTATCTCCATGAGTTCAATTGTTTTGAATTTTAGATCCCGTAAGTACATGAGTACATGTAATGTTTGTTTTTCTATCCTTGGCTTATTTCACTTAACATAATGACCTTCACTTCCATCCATGTTGTTGCAAGTGACAGGATCTTATTCTTTATTATGGCTGAATGTAACTGTTGAATATACCTACCACATTTTCTTTACTCATTCATCTGTTGATGGTTACTTAGGTTGCTTCCAAATCTTAGCTATTGTGAACAGTGCTGCAATGAACATGGTTATGCAGATATGTCTTCAATATACTGATTTCCTTTTTTCAGGGTATATTCACAGTAGTAGGATTGCTGGGTCATACAGTAACTCTAGTTTTAGTTTTTTGAGGAAACCTTCAACCTGTTCTCCATAGTGGTTGTACTAATTTACATTCCCACCAACTGTGTATGAAGGTTCCCTTTTCTTCACATCCTCTCCAGCATTTGTTGCTGCCTGTCTTTTGTAGATAAGCCACTTTAACTGGGGTGAGATGATAGCTCATTGTAGTTTTGATTTGGGAAACACTATTGATTGTATGTTGACATTGTATCTTAGAACTTTACTGAATTTATTAGTCATAACAGGTTTTCTGGTGGAGTCTTCAGGGTTTTTGTTTTTATTTTATTTTGGTTAATAAAATGCTTTCTATATATTGTTTTCTTTAATTCTAATAAAAACCTATGAGGTAATCCTGTTCTTGATACCTTCTGAGCAAGTTTGAGGAATTAAGGATTTGATCATTTTATAGTATATGTTCCTATCGTTTGCTCCTGTTGTGACTATATATTTATGCTTTACTGATCTATTTGTTCATGGTACATAACAAGATACATTTGCTTTGGTATATAAAAAACGGGATCACTTTGCCTTGCATCATTTCCAGTTTTACTAAGTAAACAAATGCACGTAAGTTCTTCATTAATGCGCATAAGTTAAACCAATGGCACCACTATCTTAAGACAAAAAAATTATGTTAGTAATAGTAGTATATCTTATAAAAGCCAAGTAACCTTTCAACAGGCATCTACAGATTTTTACTCCACATTCCTGCCATGTTGGTGACTCTACTATCATCAAGTCTTTGTAATCTTAATTTGAAATTCCAGATTTGACGAGTTTAAATGCAGTGATTTGTCCACACTGAGTTAGGTATTTGCCCCTGAAATAAACAATTATGAGCAGGGGAAGGTCATAGAATAGAAATATGTCTCCTGAGAGTCCCGTCTTTTGAAAGTTGTGATAATCTCCAGAGAAATAAAGCTAGTCAGACAATCTAATAGTGTTCATTGAAACTCTTAAAGACCAACCGTTAATGACAAATTTTGGTAATATTAATCTGATTGCCCTTATCTTTTCAGTAATCATACTTTAATTTCATGGACTAATTGGTCTAACAAGGTAAGATTGTTTGCAGCTAAAATGTAAGAACTTCCAAATGTAGAATTATTAAGCCCATTTTAGAGATACCAAAATTGAGGCTCAGAGAGTTTAAGTAAATTGTCCATGTACAAAGAGCTATTCAGTGGCCTGGCCAGAATTTAGCCCTTATACTCCAAACTTCATATTCTTTTTACATCATCATGCTTCCTCTCTACATTAGTTTATTCCTCACAGTAGGTCTGTGAAGTTGGTATTTATCTTTATTTTATGCCACTTGGGGCAGTAAAACTTGGCACAGAAATCTTTTGTATACTTCAGGATATTTCAGAATGTGACAAGCTTTTGTTGGCTTATTGTAGGAAATCCCATACCTTGAATACCTGCTAAATTGGTTCACTTAAAAGATGATATTTTCCCATCTTGTAGTATTGAAGCTCACATGAAATATAATGAAATAATATTGAGAAAACAGAGAATATGCCCTTTAGGTCTTGGTTTTGGCAATGTGTAATAAATTTACTTGATGTATTTCCATAGAATGTATTAATATATACTTCTGAAATGTATATATAATCATTCACTAATTGTAAGACACTTTTCCCCCCAAAGTTTCAATATCACTGAAACTGGGCTTACTTCACTCAAATAATATCATGTTGTAGTTTAATTGGCAACATTTAAGAATTTCTTAATTGAATATAAAATAACAAGGCCTCTTTTATTTGATAGATTCTTAGATTTAAGAAAATAATGTATTTATGCACACATATTGAAATGTAATGAGAGGACAGCTGAAGACAATTCCAGCTTCCTAGATTCTTGGATTACAGATTGCTTCCCAAAATAACACAGGACAGTAAGGAAAAATAAAACTACACAGGTATCACTTAAAATAAGTCAAAGACAGAGAATGCCCAAACTTCAAAATAGCTAAGTTTTTTAAAAAGCTGAACTCTATGAAGTAATCTCTCATGTTCCTGTCCCCCTGCAAAACTCTGAGGCAAACAAAGACAGGCTTTAATAAATTTCAGAGAAGACTCAAGAAGAGAGTTGCTAGCAACTAGCCTGAGGTTGGTTAAAAAAATCACCTGCAGAAAGAGTAAGTCCATGTTAAATTTGAAAATGTAAAAAATGTTCTGGGCACATCAAGACATGGTCTACAAGGAAATGACTTTAAAAGTATGTGTAATTTGTTATTCTGTTTCCCTTTTCTGCCTTGTTTTGGATCATTAAAAAAAAGGCCACTGTATCTTACATCCAAAATTGAGAAATGCTCTGAAAGACAGGTATGTTGCCTTCTGTTAAAAGCCTTTGATTGATAGATAACTTCAAGTGAATGCTTTCATTTGTGGGCCATGATTTTCCTTCAGATGGTTGATAAGCTCCAAGTACCTGAATTTAAGTTTGGAGAGAAAGAAGCAAATTTTAAGAAGAAATGTGTATGTGTCTTTTGGCAAATTGAGCTGCCTGGAATCAAACAGTTAAAAAGCTGTGTTTTGCTGGAATGTATATAGTCAAAAAAGAAAAAAAAAAGCCTCTAGATTGAATTAAAAAATATTGTGACGCTTGTAGACTTAATATAACCTTTGAACTCTAACATTATACAGGCAAGAAGCCTACTATGCCCTTTTTACTTGTGGTAAAGGAAAATAATGGAACTGGAAGGACGTAACAGAGTGTAGAGCTAAGAGCCACAAAGAACAATGAATTATAGTGGTAAAACCAGGCCATATTGGGAAACATTTCTTACCCGCCAGAGCAGAGTCCTTGATGATAAAAGTCTTCCCATTAGGGTTTCAAAACTGCTATGGATCAGGGACTGCTGTATGCCTTGCATTCTTTCTTGTGTTCAGGAATATTTTGTTTGAAATTTCCATTGCCTCCCTTTTCACCCTGTTCATGTGGAGTTTAATGATACTCTTTTTGGTTGTGGGATATGAGTATAAAACAGTTTGGAATTAAAAAAAAAACATGGGAGCAGAGTAGTATCTGACCTGCAGCTAATACATAACTAACACGGGGGAAAAACAAACTTTTATTGTTGCGAGCAATTTAAACTTTAGGGTGCTTGTTATGGCAGCATAACATGGCAAAAGCTGATTCATACATACAGCAAGATTAATATTTTTAAAAGATCACTCTGGTTGTAATGAATTAAAGGGTTAAAAAGAATGAAGTGGGAAAAATGTTAGAAAATCATTTCACTATTCTGAGGGGAAATAATGATATTAGAGCATGAAAATGAAAAGGAAAGGGTGTTTGATTATATGTGATGATAAAAATATGTCAGAAGTTAATTTTAGTATTGGTAGAAATAACTAGATGGTTGATGATAATATGGATAGCAATGAGGAGTAGATAAAGGGCAGACAAAGAAACATATTGGACAAATCCAAATAGAGGAGCATTCTATACAATACTCTCCAATACTCCTCAAAAGTATCAAGGTCATCAAAATCTGAGAAATTATCCCAATCTAAAGAAGCCTAAAAAGACATGACAACTAAATATCATGTGACATCTTGGATGGGATGCTGGAACATAAGAGGACATTAGATAAAAACTAAAAAAATATGAAAAATGTATAAACTTTAGTTAATAATAATGATTAATATTGATTCATTAATTCTAACAAGTGCATCCCATTAATATTAGGTGAAATTGGGTTGTGGTAGATAGAAAATCTCTTTATTATCTTTGTAACTTTAATTGAAAACTGTTATAAAATATAAAGTTAATTTCTAAAAAAAAGTCTATCCAACAAACAACAAAGAAGCACAAATTGAATGAGAAAAATTAAATCCAGAGTCTTAGTTGGTTTTGTGTTTGCTATAACAATACCACAGACTAGGTAATTTATAATGAACAGAAATCTATTTGGCTCATGGTTCTGGAGTCTGGAAAGTCTAAAAGCATAGCTTCAGCATCTGGTAAGCGCCTTCTTGCTGTGTCATTCCTTGGTAGATGGTGAAAGGGCAAGAGACAGCAAGAGTGAGCAAGCAAAAAGGGGCTGGACTTGCTCTTACAATAATTACTCCTGCAATAACCCACTCCCTCGATAATGACATTACTTTATTCATGAGGGCAGAGCCCTCATGGCCTTATCACTTCTTAATGGTTCCACCTCTTAATATAACAATTGTAATTAAATTTCAACATGGTTTTAGAGGGACTATTCAAACCGTAGCACAAGATACGGAAGCTTAGTAAAGAGAGTAGTCCAAGAAACTACAAGTAATAAATTTTCTTTCTGAAGATCATCAGCAATGAAGTAAGTTGTTAGAAAATTATTTTTATTTAATAACATGGAGGTTATCTGTGACCTGAGCAAGACTAGCTTCAGGAAGGGGTAGAAATGGAAGCCAATTTGGAGCAGGATAAAGAGTAAACGTGATTTAAAGGCAAAAGGGCATTGTGTGGAGATATTGTTAAAACAGGTGACAGATAATTGGGAGAGACAGAGCAGGTGGGCTCTGTGTTTTAGGAAGGGCTTTTTTTTTTTTTTAATGTAAACTCATTGTAAATGGAAAAATGGATGGTGTTATGTGTAAAATTTTTCTTTTTGGTGCTGCAAAGAAAAAATTAATACTAGGACAAAGAATCTCTCAGCAATGCAATTCTTTTTACTTCCTGCAGAAAGGGTATTCCCATTAGCAATCTTGACACGAGAGTATAACAAGCAAAGGAAAGCAGACATATTTATTCCTTATGCATTTGGGGTTGTCCTTAAATGCTATGTTTGATCTCCATTGGCTGCAACCAGACCTCACAATCTAAACTAAAACCCAATTGGCTAATAACTTAAAACTTTTTTAAACAGGTAAAAGCAATGGAGAGCAAAAAGAGGAAGTCCAAATAAGGAAGGGGCATAGGCTGTGAGCAGGAACATGCCTGTGAGTACGTCCAGCGCAAATATCTTGGTTAAAGTCCAAGGACATAGAATGTACTACGTGCCTGTAAGCATGTCTAACAGCTACATAGGATAGGGCTTAACAAAGAGCTACTAGCAAAAAGCAAGAAGGCTTTTGCAGAAAGTGTTTAAGACAAACTATTATTTCTAACACTTATGAACTTTTCTTAAGCAAGAAAGGAAACTTTGAAGAGGAACTTTTTTACTTCCCACAGATGGTAAGAATCCAATATAGAGGCATATATTGAAAATACTGGAGAGTGGAAATTTAATCAATGGCATAATGGGTTAGAATATACAGCACACCAGATAGATCAGCGTTTACTAGGTGTCAGGGCATGCCCTTCACTGAAACAGAAGACAGGAAGGGAGGATAAGTGCTGGAAGAGGGATGCTAGTGGAGATGGTAACTCTTAGTTAAAGAAGTATCTATCTGTTATGGGTTAAATTTTGTCCCTCCAAAAATGTTACACTAATTTCCACTACTTGCAAATGCAACTTTACTAGAAAATAGGGAGGTGATCAAGTCAACATGGGGCCATTAAGGTGGTACATAATTTAATAAAATTGTGTCCTTATCAAAAGAGGACATTTGGGCACAGAGACATGCACACAAGGAGAATGCCATGTGAAGATGAAGGGGAGATCAGGGTGATGCATCTGCTTTACACGGAATGCCAAAGACTGCCAGCAACCACCAAAAGTTAGAAGAGAGTCATGTAACAGATTCTTTCTCACACTCTCACACAGAACCCTTCTGACACCTTGATCTTGGACTCATAGCCTCTAGAATTGAGACAATACATTTCTGTTGTTAAGCCACCTAGTTTGTGGTACTTTGTTACTGCAGTCCTAGAAAGTGAATACACTGTCTGATGGTTTTTGTTTTCTCTATGAAATGAGGCAAAAACATCCTCTGAAAGAAAAGGGGATAAAGATGGGGTAGAGACAAGAGTTTAAAGAGAGAGGAGAGGGAGTGAAACTTTATACTGGATATAAACATTTGAATAATACAGAGAAGTAACAGCAGAGTAGTAAAAACCATCTCAAACATCACAACCCTGTGATCACCACTATTGCTATTTTGGGAAACATCTTTTTGAAACTTTTTCTCTACATTCTTTATGGCCTATTTTTTTTTTTTTCCGGTCAGCAATGTCACAGGCCTCTTTCTATGGCAATACATATTGGTAATTTTAAATGAAGTGAAGCATTTTATTGCCATGTAAGTTGTTTCCAATTTTTGATAATTGCCTGCATGTGGGGCTACAGAGAATTCCTATATCCTCAAATTAGAGTTTGTTCTTATGTGGTTCCTCCTGATGCTGAAGTCACTTCAGTGAGATTGCTGGATAAGGTTGCTTTAGAAATGGAAAAATTCCAGGTCAGAAAGATTTTTCAGGTGTCAAAAAGAGTATATGTGTGGTTAGAACTCACAGGCAAGTTCTCTCTCTCTCTGTCTCTCTCTCTTTTTTTTTGTATAGACTACTGAGTAGTTTTTTTTTTTCTTTCTTTTTTTTTTTTTTTTAAATGGAGTCTTGCTGTCACCCAGGCTGGAGTACAGTGGCGTGATCTCTGCTCACTGCAACCTCCGCCTCCCAGGTTCAAACAATTCTCCTGCCTCAGCCTCCTGAGTAGCTAGGGTTACAGGTGTGCGTCACCACGACCCAGCTAATTTTTTTGTATTTTTAGTAGAGACGGGGTTTCACCATGTTGCCCAGGTGGGTCTTGAACTCTTTACCTTAGGCAATCCACTCCCCTCAGCCCCTCCCAAACTTTTTTCTTATACATGTCTCACTGGAAAAGTTCCATTCACTGTTGCTAATTTATATAGTCTACTGAGGCCACAGCTTTCACAGAGCCTGAAATTTTATATACTATAATCACCTACAAAAAGAAAGAAGGAAATCTTTTGGTGGAGTAGGTTCCACTAACATATTGTATTTGTATTTTAAAAGATGATAGAAATCCAGAAGGGTAGCTTAGGAACCTCTTTTGGTCTGAGTGGATGAGAACCTTCTATGTGACTGCCTCTTGATCATTTTAATGGCAACCTATACACAGAAAGAGAGATCAAGTCATCCGTGCTCGCTGATGGGAAAGTAAAATTTTGTGAAACAGTAACATTCGTATGGAAAAAGGCCATAGAGTCTCTAAAGAGAGAAATTGATATACATGGCTCTAATGAGCAAGTTTTCCATCTTAATCAGGATTTTGAGAGTATTGAGCAGAATTGTTTGATTTTCATTCAATCAGCTAATCAACAATTTTTTTTTTTAGATGAAGTTTTGCTTTTGTTGCCCAGGCTGGAATGCAATGGCATGATCTCGGCTCACTGAAACCTCTGCCTCGCAGGTTCAAGCAGTTCTCCTGCTTCAGCCTCCCAAGTAGCTAGGTTTACAGGTGCCAACCACCATACCCGGCTAATTTTTGTATTTTCAGTAGAGATCGGATTTCACGATTTTGGTCAGGCTGGTCTCTTAACTCCTGACTTCAGGTGATTTGCCCACCTCAGCCTCCCAAAGTGGTGGATTTACAGGTGTGAGCCACCACAGCTGGCCAATATATTTTTAAAATTTAACTTTTGTGAATACTTTCACTCCTTTTCCTCCTTTAATTATCTGGGTATCCAGCCATCAACTTACACAGTAGATGCCCAATAAATACTTATTGAAGGAAAGGAAAATGAATTAATCTGGTAAAGTTAGGTTATTCATCTATGTTACTAATAAAAAGGTGTTGGTCTTTCTTGTAACTGAGAGTTTAGTAGTGCACATGTGTTTACCTTTCCCTAGAAAATAAAACTAGAGTTAGTTTACAGACTGTCACTATTCAATACCATAGCCACTAGCCACATGTAATCATTTAAATTAATTAAAATTTAAAATTTAGTTTCTGCATTACAATAGCTACGTTACAAAAGTCTTGGTAACCTCATATGGGTAGTGGCTGCCTTATTGGACAGCACAGATATCAGGCCTTTCTGAAAAACACTATTCTAGGCTATGCTCAACCATGAAAACTTTTTGTAAATAGCAGACAAAAAGGAATCCTAATGAAGCAATGTCAGCAGTTACTCAGTGCTCACTGACAATAAGCTGTTTTTTCTTTCTTTAATTTTAAGCTGCTGCTACTATGGCTGAAGATGTTTACACATGTGATTAATTATCTTTAGGTCTGAAAAACTTTTGTTTAATTTCCCTAATTTACATAATCTCTACCTATGCTTGCTATGATTTTTCTCTTTTATCTAGTCAGCCTCTTCTTTTTCTGTGTGAATACTCAATTTACTGTAAATTACTGCCTGTAGTGAATACTCTTCAGTTTTTGTCCCTATTCATCCCCCTTCAAGAGTCTGCTACAATCACAGAAGAGGCTGAGCTCGTTAAATAGTATGGGAATCCCAGAATGTCAGTTCATGTGGCTCATTGAATCTTCTACTATGAGGTTCTTTTTATGTGATCTTTTAGGATTACCCAGGAGGTTCTTTTTATGTGATCTTTTAGGACTTATTTATACACAACTAAAAATAGGCTCTTTTTTTTTAAACCCCAGATTAGGTATTTTAATTTGGAGATTTAGTCATGATTTGGCATAGTGAAAAAAGACCCAAGATGTAAATTTATTTGGCAAAGACTTTCTTCCCAATTATGGATATGAACAAGCAGTGGGCTTCTAAACAGATACCAGCACTCTCACTGCATCCAGGTAGACACATAGCGTCTTCTTTGTCCAAGATTGTATCTCCTTTCTTTTTCTTCCTTATATCAAGAAAAAGATTCAGTTGTAGCATGAAAGCCAATTTATTTTCAAATTCTTTAGTCATAAGATAAAATTTAAAAAGCTTTTTGAATTAAGTTTCAGAAGGATTCATGTTTTATAGCTTATGGGGTTTTCTCCTTCCTCCTCCCAATTTTTCAGAAGAATGAGATCATTCAGGCTAAATGTATGAAGAGAAACAATTTTAACTGATGGAAAGACTTGATATTTTGCTTTGGCCCAAACAAAACACAGTCATTTGTCAAGGGATAAAAAGCAAGGAAATTAAAATTAGCTTGTACTATACACAAGTACTAATTAAAAAAAAAACTTCTTTGTGTAAATAATTTGTACTTTTAAATCCTTCAACTGTTCATATTCTCTTGTAGACCTTTTCAGAAAGAACACTATAAAAATTGTTAATGGATTATGAAGCGTATTACTCTGTTCTCACACTGCTAATAAAGACATACCTGAGATTGGGTAATTTATAAAGCAGAGAGCTTTAAGTGACTCACATTTCCACATGGCTGGGGAGGCCTCACAATCGTGGTGGAAGGTGAATGGGGAGCAAAGTCTTGTCTTACATGGAGGGAGGCAAGAGCATGTAAGGGGAACTCCCTTTTATAAAACCATCAGATCTCATGAGATTAATTCACTATCATGAGAATAGCATGGGAAAGACCCACCCCAACGATTCAGTTACCTCCCACTAGGTCCTTCCCACAACACATGGAGATTATGGGCTCTACAATTCAAAATGAGATTTGGGTGGAGACACAAACAAACCATATAATGTAGTCTCTACCTTTAGTAGGAACCATTATATTATGTTACCAAATTTATTTTCCGTTTCAAATTAGAGATGACCGAGATGAATATTGATATGATCACTTTGTTTTTGAGACCTGAGCTTATCCTTGCACAGGGTCTCATGTGAAATTAGGAAAAAAAGTGAATATGTTCATTTTTAGTTTAGTTTAGTTTTTTAATTCTAAATTTGTCTCTTTGCAAGATGTGGTACGTGGACACCACGGATTATTATACAGCCTTAAAAAAAGAATGAAATCATGTTATTTGAAGCAACATGTATGGAACTGAAAGCTATTATCCTAAGCTGATTAATGCAGGAAAAGAAAACTAAATACTGCATGTTCTTTTTATTATTATTATTTTATTATTTTTATTTTTTTTGAGACGGAGTCTTGCTCTGTTGCCAGGCTGGAGTGCAGTGGTGCAATCTCGGCTCACTGCAGCCTCCACCTCCCAGGTGCAAGCAATTCTTCCGCCTCAGCCTCCCGAGTAGCTGGGACCACAGGCGCATGCCACCGGGCCCAGCTAATTTTTGTATTTTTCGTAGAGATGGGGTTTCACCATGGCCAGGATGGTCTCGATCTCTTGACCTCGTGATTTGCCTGCCTCGGCCTCCCAAAGTGTTGGGATTACAGGCGTGAGCCACCACGCCCAGCCTGCATGTTCTTATTTATAAGTGGGAGCTAAACATTGGGTACTCATGGACGTAAAGATGAGAACAGTGAACACTGGGGACTAGTAGAGGGTCTAGGGAGAAAAGAGGGCAAGGATTGAAAAGCTAACTACTAGGTACTATGCTCACAACCTGGGTGACAGGATCAAATGTGCCCCAAACCTCAGCATCATACAATATGCCCAGGTAACAAACCTGCACATGTACCCCTTGAATCTAAAATAAAAGGCAAAATTATAAAAACAAGTAGATTTCTCTTTGCTTATAATGATAGGAATTGGGTATGCATACATGGACATTGATTTCCCAGGATGCTCTTTGTATAGTTCTGTCTGCCATAGGGGAAAGAGTGGCCTTTAAAATAAGAGCACTCTGTTTTGCTTTTTACTAACTTTGACCTTGAATAAATTATTTAACTTCTCAGCTTCATTTCCCTCATCCCTAAGACAGGGATGGTATAATTTACCTTGTAGATCTGGTGAGAGGATTGTAGCATAATGAATATAAAGCATCTAAACAGTGTCTGGCCAGTAGAATGTGCTCAGTAAAGGAATGTTAGTATTTTTAAGGAGATTACTTTTATACAATAGCAGTGATCCTATAGTAGTGTAAAAGATTAAACATTTTCAAAGATTTCTTTTAAAAAACATGAAATGATTGTGCTGTGGTGGCAGGAAAAATGGAGATGCCTAGAAATATCATATTTCCTTATCTCCTTTCGAGTATCTGAAGCTAATACTTTAAGCTGGGATGAATAATTAGCAGCTTGATATGTCAGGTGCTGTCTTCAGAGATATTTTGGAAAATGCCAGTTCGCTAATTTAAATGAGATCCTGTGTGGTGATTGCCATCATTTTTAAATGAAACTATTGAGTGACTCTAGGTGCTGGCTGACAAGTAAAATTGGGGCACATTAATATAAATTTAGTAGGATGACTACTGAGAATTGAATCAAAAGTATAGGAGTACCACTTAAATGATTTAATTTGATGAACAAAATATAAACAGGATACTAATTAATATATTCATTGCTCATTTAAACTTTTAGACATTAGCTTTTATCTATGTTACAGTTCCTTGTAATACATTTTGGGTACAAGTTAACAATTATGAAATGAGTATACATGTATACTGAAATTGCCCACTTACAGAAATGGCTAGTAGATGGTTTCTTGCTGTTGGAGAGGGAAGCTACAGACATAGCAATGGGAGAAAGCTAGAATGAAACAGGTGGTAATAAATTAGAGTTGGAGACATTAGAATAAACAGTTTTTTGTAATATAGATACATATTTATAAATTTGTGTCTATGCATAGTTTGGTAGGCCCACATATATTTCCTTGCTCTTTTAGCTAGGAGGCCCTAGAAGGAATGATGCCCCAGCTGTATTGAGCACACCCAGTGACCAGATCTTGCTGTCTAATACCATTCTCCAATAAAACCCAGGGCTTCTTGGAGATATGACTGATTCTAGGCTGAAAAAGGAATAGATAAGATGACCCTGGGGCAATGTGTAGTACCAGAAAGTAAGAAATGCTCAAAAAAGAAAACAAAACCAAGCAAACAAAAAACAAAACCACATTGATGAGTGTCTGAAAGGGGCACAGGAGCCAAGTGAAAGATCTCCCAGTTGCCAAAACTGAAACAATTGTGCAACAAAATAAAGTAATATTGGGTTATACACCAAAGTATAAAATAAATATCCTTGCGTTTATACTGATATAAGTAAGTAAATAGGGAGAATGTACAAATTTCCCAGGCAAGAGAATCCAAACAGTTTGTCCTTAAGGATAACACCTCATCCCATAGGTATGGCTGTGCATGGTGACTTCCTTCCCAAGAATAAAGCAAGGAAAGGGTGGAGAAGGGGCAGAGGAGTAACTTTACAGTGGAAAAACGTGACAAACACTGTCTTAGCTAGGTGATCAAGGTCAACACTAACAGTTCTAAGTTGCGTTCTAAGTATATGTGCTGTTGATAATGTAAATGACATTTTACCTCTGTTTTCTTCCTCCCCCAAAATCCATAAGCCTAGTCTAATCACTAGAAAATCATCAGAAAATCCAAATAGAGGAACATTTGACAAAATATTCACCAGTACTCCTCAAAACTGTCAAAGTCACAGAAACAAGGAAAGTTTGAGAAATGATCCCAGTCCGAAGGAACCTAAGGAGGCAAGATAACTAAATGTAATGTGGTACCCTGGATAAAAATCTTAGAACAAGAAAGGGACATTAGGTAAAACCAAATGTTTTACCAAATAAACAGGGAGAGTTGACAAATCTCCCAAGTGAGAGAATGCAAGCAATTTGTCCTTAAGGATAACACCTCACCCTGTTAAGTGTGGGCTATGTATGGTGACTTCCTTCCCAAGAATAAAGCAAGGAAATGATGGAGAAGGGGGAGTGAAACCAAATGTTTTGATTTTAAAACATTTTACCAAATGTTTTACCTAATGGAAAGGAAAACCTGAAATCTGAAAACAGTATTAACTTCAGTTAATGATAATATACATATGTAATAACAATGTAATAGAGCCATGTCACTATCATCCACTCATATCAGATAACTGGTGGCCAAATGGAGGTATAGTTTGGAGCTGGTAACTTTCCACTTATGCAAGGCATTTTACGATTGTCTTTTTTTGTTATCTCGTTGCTACTTTCTTAAGAATTTTTCAAGTTTTAAAAAGATGAGTTTTTTATTTTTAATTCTAAATAATTCTAAATTATAATTATCTCTTTGCTTGACAATGTGTTTATGAATTTTTTATTTTACAAAATGAATGAAAACAATCTCCTCAAAAACTTGTAAACATTATAGTAACTGACCTACCCTATGTATTCTTTATAGTTACATATTTTTGCAAATTACCAGCCAAGTGTTCTGTTTCATTTTTTTTTCTAGCTGTAAAGTCTTTTTTTTAATGCTTTGTTCTTTCTTGGCATTATTAAAAATGTTTATTTTAATTAGTCTAAATTTGGCTTAAGGAAAAACAAGAATAAGTACAACTATACTGTTGAGTTAAATATGAATTTAATCAATTCAAGACAGTTGTCTAACACATGTGATGTGTCAAGCCCTGTGCTAGGCATTGGATATGGCACAGGGAACAATACAGTCAGTTGTTTTCCTCATTGAGCTTTCATTCTAATTGGGAGTAAGACTTTGAAAAGCCAGTTACAGATATGTCAAGGGAGCTGAACTGAGAGGGGTTTGGGGCGGGGCAGAATTTATGCCAGTCCTTAGAAATTACCCTTAAGGAAGTAATGATATATGTTTAATCTGAAGATGATAGGCAGTGACTAGATCAGTGGTTCTTACCAGGGTTGGTTTGGAAATCTGTGGGAGTGTTCTAGGTTGTTGTAATAATGTGGGTTGCTACATAGGCCTTGGTGTGTGGATCCAAGGACTGCTATAAACAGTAGTGCATGAGATGATTCCACAGGACAAGGAATTAGCTCCAATTCTATAAATTACTTAGATCCTGCTAGACATTTTTTTTTTTTTGAGACGGAGTCTTGCTCTGTTGCCCATGCTGGAATGCAGTGGTGTGATCTTGGCTCACTGAAACCTCCACCTCCCAAGTTCGAGTGATTATCCTGCCTCAGTCTCCCGAGTAGCTGGGACTACAGGCATGCACTACCACATTCGGCTAATTTTTCTGGGTTTTCACCATGTTGGTCAGGCTGGTCTAAAACTCCTGCTAGACATTTTTGTATACGTTGTGAAGAAGCTTTTCTGCAAGAATACTTTACTACTTATATTTTCCACTTTGACAGTCTATAATTTGTTTTGGCCTGTTATTTCCTTTTAAATTAAGGTCATTTTGCTATTTCATCATATGTAAATAAGTTCGCTCAATTTTGACATACCCTGACATAGGTTTTCATTTGGGTGCACATCCTTTTCTTTGTTCTTTCATTTTCCTATACCTCTACAAGTCGTCTCTTAAATTTAGATTTACTCATTATTGTAGGAGTAAATATTAGATTAGGTCTTGATGGCTTCTAGCAAAGCCATGCTCAGGCATTTACATATAAAAATATGCAATATTTTATTATAAATTACTTTCCTGTTGTTTCTCCTTTATATTAAATTTTGAATGTAGATACGATACTGAATTTTAAAAATTCATATGTGTAAGAGTTTATATGTGATCTATGACTTTTGTTCCAAAAGAATAATGGGGGCATTATAAAAAGGGAAGAGTAGATCCGATAGAGTTTGGGATTGTCACTATGACAAAGGGTGCTTGCGCATTTTGTGTGTGGGAGCCAAAGATGCTGAATATCTTGCCATGCATGGGACACTTCTGCACATTAAAGACTAATTCTGCATCCCACACAAATGTTTAAAGTTTCATAGGCTTTATATAGGCCCTATGTTTTTTTCTGAAAGAATATCATACTCCTTTGTTCTCTCCTCTCACAATCTATAATTTGTTTGGCATATTATCTGTATGTCATTTAAGGTTATTTTGTTCTTTTTCTTTTCACATGCAGATAACTTTGATCTTTTATGACTTATTCTGTCACTAGATTTTGTTCTCCCTACTGGTCCCTCTGTCTCTTCATTTCCATATTCTTCTATGTACAGGATAGCTTTCAATTTTCATCTTTTAAATTCAAACTTACTAATTACAATAAGCTTATATATCTGAGAGTACTTTGTTCTGTTTTTCAGTAGACATGCATAGGCATTAGTGTATATTGAAATACATATTATTTTAATTTTTAACATTTTAAACTAATAACATCTCTGAAATAAAAAATATACATTTTATTTTAGAAATATCTAAATATTTTGATATTATAAATCAAAGGTTCTCAGAAATCTCAGTGAAGAATACTTCGATCCTTAAGTTGCAGAAACAAGTTTTTCACTTTTCTTAATTCAAAGAACCTAAAAAGACAATTATTAGATTAGAAACAATAAGTTATAAAAGTTATGTTCCTGGATCCAAAGCTTCCCCTGTGCATCTTAGGTTAACTGAAACCCACTCCTCAACTCTATTGCACTGATAAATGGAGGTCATGTCTTCACATCACTTAAAACTCAATCCCAGACTCAACAGGAATTCTGCTATCTGTAGTTATGGGGCCACCCTGGTAAGGGGAAACCAATTTCCTTCATTGCCTAGTTTTCCTGACTCTAAAATCCATTTCCTTTCTACTCTTGAAATACAACTATTTTCTGTAGGTGTCAGTTTAGAAAATGATTACATAAGACATAAATGATTTTTACAAATTATTTTAAATAATTTCAAAAGTATTTCGTGCTCATTTTCAAAAATTTAGAAAGTTGGAAAATATCAATATATAAAAGATTTAACATAATCTCACACCCAGTTATTAACATTTTGGCATTTTTTGAGTCTTAAACACCTATCACTATTTATTTTAAATTTTTTATTTTTTATATTTGTGGGTACATAGTAGGTAAATATATTTATGGATTACATGAGATGTTTTGATACAGGCATGCAATGCCTCATAATTGAATTATGAAAAATGGGGTATCCATCCCCACAGGCCCTTAGCCTTTGTGTATAATTTTACTTATTTTAAAATGTACAATTAAATTATTTTGACTATATTTACCCAGTTGTGCTATCAAATACTAGATATTATTCTTCTATTTTTTTTGGACCCATGAACCATCCCTACCTCCTCCCCACATTCCACTGCCCTTCCCAGCCTCTGTCAATCATCTTTGTACTCTCCATCTCCGTTTCAATTGTTTTGATTTTTACATCCCATAAATAAGTGAGAACATGTGATGTTTGTCTTTCTGTGCCTGGCATATTTCACTTAACATAATGACCTCCACTTCCAATCCATGTTGTTGCAAATGACAGGATCTCATCCTTTTTTAAATTCCATTGTGTATAAGTAACATTTTCTTGATCCATTCATCTGTTGATGGATGTTTAGGTTGCTTCCAAATCTTAGCTGTTGAACAATACGGCAACAAACAATAAACTTGCAGATAGCTCTTTGATATACTGATTTCCTTTGTTTTGTTGTGCGTACCCAGCAGTGGGGTTGCTGGATCATGTCGTTGCTCTTTGTTTAGTTTTTTGAGGAACTTCAAACTGTTCTCTCCAGTGGTTGTACTAATTAACATTCCCGCCAAGAATGTACAAGGGTTCCCTTTTCTTCACATCCTTGCCAACATTTGTTACTGTGGTCTTTTGGATATAAGCCATTTTAATTGGGGTGAGACGATATCTCATTGTAGTTTTGATTTGCATTTCTCTAATGACCAGTGACGTTGAGCACCTTTTCATTTGCTTGTTTGCTATTGTATGTCTTCCTTTTTATAAAGGTCTATTCCAATCTCTTGTTTATTTTTAAAATAAAATAATTAGATTCCTATAGAGTTGTTTGAACTCCTTATATATTCTTGTTATTAATCCCTTGTTGATAGGTGTTTGCAAAATTTTCTCCCATTGTGTGGGCTGTCTTTTCACTTTGCTGACTTTTTGCTGCTGTGTGTCAGAAGCTTTTTACCTTTATGTAATTCCATTTGTCCATTTTTGCTTTGGTTGCCTGTGCTTGTGGGGGATTACTCAAGAAAGTTTTGCCTAGATTGATGTCCTGGAGATTTTCTCTGATGTTGTGTTACAGTAGTTTCATAGTTTGCAGTCTTAGATTTAAGTCTTTTATCCATTTTGATTTGATTTTTGTATATGGTGAGAGATATAGGTCTAGTTTCATTCTTCTGCATATGAATATCCAGTTTTCCCAGCACCATTTATTGAAGACACTGTCTTTTTCTCAGTGTCTGTTCTTGGCCTCTTTGTTGAAAATGAGTTAATTGTAGGTGTATGGATTTGTTTCTGGGTTCTATATTTTGTTTCACCGGTCCATGTGTCTGTTTTTATGCCAGTGCTACCCTGTTTTGGTTACTAAAGCTCTGTAGTATAATTTGAGGTCAGGTAATGTGATTCTTCCACATTTCTTTTTCATATATTCCCATTTATTCTAGGCAGTTTTGTTCTTTTTGCTTACCTTTGGCCATTCTGGGTCTTCTGTTGTTCCATATAAATTTAAGGATTATTTTTTTCTATTTCTGTGAATAATGCCATTAGTACTTTGATAGGGATTGCATATAATCTATAGATTGCTTTGGGTAGTATGGACATTTTAACAATAATGATTCTTCCAATCCATGAACATAGACTATATTTCTATTTTTTGTGTGTTCTCTTCAGTTTCTTTCATTAGTGTTTTATAGTTTATATTGTAGAGAACTTTCACTTTTTCAATTATTTCCTAGGTATTTACTGTTTTTTGGCTATGGTAAATGGGAGTACTTTTAAATTTGTTTTTCATATTGTTTACTGTTGGCATATAGAAAAGCTACTGATTTTTGTATGTTGATTTTGTAACCTGCAAATGTTATTGAATTTATCAGTTCTAATAGATTTCTTGTGGATTCTTTAGATTTTTCCAAATATAAGATCATATCATCTGCAAATAGGGTATTTTGACTTCTTTCTTTCCAATATGGATGCCCTTTATTTCTTTTCCTTGTCTAATTACTCTAGCTAGGACTTCAAGTACTATATTGAGTAACAGCGGAGAAAGTGGGCATCCTTGTCTTGTTCCACATCTTAGAGGAAAGTCTTTCAGTTTTTCCCATTCAGTATGATATTAGCTGCAGATCTGTTGTATATGGCTTCTGTTCTGTGTATGTGGAGGTATGTTCCATACTCAGTTTTTTGAGGGTTTTTATCATGAAGAGATGTTGAATTTTATCACATGCTTTTTCAGCATCAATCGAAATGTCATGTGGTTTTTGTCCTTCATTCTTTTGATATGATGTATCACATTGCTTGATTTGCTTATGTTGAAAAATCCTTGCATCCCTGTGATAAATCCCACTTGGTTATGTTGAATGACTTTTGTTGCTGAATTTGGTTCTCTATTAATAGTATTTTGTTGAGGATTTTTGCATCAATATTCATCAGGAATATTTGCCTGTAGTTTTCTTTTTTTGATGTGTCTTTGTCTAGTTTTGGTATTAGAGTAATGCTGGACTTATAGAATGAGTTTGGAAATATTCCCTCCTCCTCAATTTTTTGGAATAGTTTGAGTAAAATTGGCATTAGTTCCTCTTTAAATGTTTTATAGAATTCAGCAGTGAAGCCATTGGGTCCCGGGCTTTTCTTTATTGGGAGACCTTTTACTATGGCTTCCGTCTGATTTCTTATAGGTCTCTTCGGGATTTGGATTTCTTCAAATTAAAGGTCTTGTGTGTCTAGAAATTTTCCATTTTTTCTATATTTTCCAATTTATTGGCATATAGTTGCTCATAGTAGCCACTAATGATCCTTTGAATTTCTGTGCTATCAGTTGTAATGTCTCTATTTTCATCTCTAATTTTGTGCATTTGTGTCTTCTCTCATTTTTTTTTTTGTTAGTATGACCTAACTAACTAAAGGCTTATCAATTTTGTTTATCCCTTCAAAAATTCAACTTTTTGTCCTGTTGGTCTTTTGTATTTTTTAATTTCAACTTAATTTATTTCTGTTCTAATTTTTATTATTTCTTTTCTTCTACTAATTTTGAGTTTGGTTTGCTCTTGCTTTTCTAGCATAGTTAAATTATGTATTTGAAGTTTTTTTTAAATGTAGGCACTTACAGCTATAAACTTCCCTGCTTTTGCTGTATTCAATAGGTTTTTTTTTCAGGTTGTGTTTCCATTATCATTGGTTTCAAGAAGTTTTTCAATTTCTTTCTTAATTCCTTCATTGGGCCACTGTCATTCAGGAGCATATTGTTCAGTTCAATTTCTATGAGTTCATATAGTTTCCAGAATTCCTCTTGTTGTTTATTTCTAGTTTTATTCTATTGTGATCAGAGAAGATGCTTAATACTATGTCAGTTTTTTTGGAATGTTTTAAGGCTTGTTTTATGACCTAACATGATCTATTCTTGAGAATGAGCCATGTGTTGAGGAGAAGAATGTATATGCTATAGCCTTTGGATGAAATATTCTGTAAATATCTATTAGGTATATTTATTCTACAGTGCAGATGAAGTTCCTATCAATATTTAGATGAGCTTATTTATTTGCTTATTCATTCATGATGTTCCAGGCACTCTTCTAGGTGTTGAGACAGTAAAGGTTATTTCTGTCAGGGACTTAATGCTGAGTTAAAGAACAAGCAGTAATCAAATAAATATGTTAATTGCACATGGAATTAATGTTATAAGAAAAATAAAACATAAAATGGGGTAATAGGATAGAGAGCTACAGATAGTAGATAGGAATAGGGAGCAGTATAGGTTAAAGGAGGCAAGATAAGGCCTCTGTGAGGGGATGACATTTAATCTGAGATCTGAAGAGGAAACAGCTGGTACAGAAGTCCTGATTTGGGTATAAACAGGTCTGGCATGTTTGAGGACCAGAAGAAAGACTTCTTTGGCTATATTATAGAGAATAAAATGGAGAAAGGCATGAAATAAGTTTGACAGTGTAGGCAGGAGTAAGACTGCCTACAGGATTTTATAGGCCCAGAAGACAATTCAATTTTATTTTAATTGTGATAGTAAGCTATTGGGAAGTGACAGAGTCTGATTTCTATTTGAACATGTTCATTTTGGTTGTTCTGTAGGGATGGCTTGTAGGACACCAAGAAAATTGTATTGATAAGAAGAAGCTAACTGTTGTAACAAGCAGCCCGTATGACAGTGGCTTAACACAACAAAACATCTTACTTAACAGGCCAGTACAGTTGGCAGGGCAAGGCTTTACCCTACGCCATCTTTTAGGGACTCAAACTTCTTTCCTCATGCAATGCTGCTGTCTCAGTTTCACACATGGCCTGCAAGATTGTTGAAGGAGGAAAAAGAGTGAATGGAGGATCAGCAGGGAGTCTGGAAGTGGATGGCAAATGAGCACATACCACTGGCCATAATTCAGTCACATGGCTTGAACCTAACTTCAAGGAAACTGGAAAATGGAATTTTCCTCCTCTCTGCCGTACAAGAAAAAAGCTAGGAAGCTGTTGCAATAGCCCACATAAAAGGCTATAAAGGTTTGGGTTATTTGTTCATTGAAAAGATATTTATTAAGCTCTGTATGTGGACTAAGCATTCTTTCAGGTGCTGGCAACACAGAAGAGAAGACAAAATTTCTTCCCTCATGGGGCTTATACTTTATGATAGAGATAAAAAAGACAAAGAAAACTAAACACACATAGACACACAATGTTAGATAGCAACTCTCACGAAGTAGAAGAAAAGCAGAATAAAGGAAGATTGAGTGATAGTAGAGCAAAATGTGTATCCATATTTAGATTTTTCATATTACTTTATCTGTCCATCCATTTACAAAAGTTTAATTTCATTTTGTGGGTATAGTGTCTTTGTTGCAGACGTCTGTAGTGTATAGATGGTACTTGAATTACGATGCCTCAAGATACGACTTTCAGCTTTACTATAGTGTGAAACTGATACACATTCAGTAGAAATTTTAAATTTTGATCTTTTCCAGAGCCACTGATACTCTGTATGATGCTCTCTTGTGATGCTGGGCAGGGGTGGTGAGCTATAGCTCCCAGGTAGCCACGTGATTATGAGGGTAAACAGCCAATATTCTACAGCGGACAGTGTTGCCAGATGATTTTGCCCAACTGTAGGCTAATGAGAAGTGTTCTAAGAATGTTTATGGTATGCTAGGCTAAGCTGTGATGTTTGGTAGGTTAGGTGTAAAATGCGTTTTTGACTTAATGATAATGATGGGTTTATTGGGATGTAACCCTTTTATGAGTTGAGAAGCAACTGTATGTGTATTAATCAATATGCGCTAATTTGTGCTAGAAAAATAGTTTCAGAAACTTATTTCTAGCTAGACAGTAGGTGTCTTAAAAGTATGTTGTGGAAAAGATGATACTTTAATTCGTGTTGTCCTTTTCTCTTTCTTCTGCTATTTTTGAGAATTCTTGTGTCAAGGATGCTGAGCCTCTGGGGCACTCAGATCATTCTCCAGGGCAATGTCTCTGTAGCTTTTCTCTTGAAACTCATCTTCAGACTTATGACATGAAGAGCTCCCCAAAACTGCCCTGCCTTCTCCAAAGGCATTTCTTACACTACCAAGGATAGTGTTCTTCCAGTGTGCATGTGATTATGGAGAGGACTAGCAATGCGTCTATTGTTATAATAAAATTACATGTTATCAATCAATACTTAAAATTCCATAGACATTTAATAAATGATTTTGGCAAATATTTATTGGTAAGTTTTTACATGTATTCTTCTCTAATCTTTGGTTTTCTTTCATTATCTTTTAGATATACAGTCATGCATCACTTAGCAATGAGGGTATGAGGATATGTTCTGAGAAATGTGTCATAAGGAGATTTCGTCTTTGTCTGAACATGATACTTACACACACGTGGATGGTATAGACTACTACACATCTAGGCTATCTGGTCTCACCTGGTGCTCCTAGGCGACAAACTGACTGGGGGATGCCTCACTGCATCATAGGGACTCATAAATGGTGGTCTAGAATTGCCTTTCTCATATCCTCTTCCCGCTTTCTTCTCCTTTCACAAAATTTACCTTACATTTTCAAGTCAACGTGAGTGGAAAATAAAGGCTCAACTCTTTCAGAAGGGTTTGCATTTTTGAAAGAAGTTGTCTAATAACTCAAATCCATGTCTATTTAGTGGAAGTCTAGATCAATAAATTAAATGAGAGAATGTACATACAGCATTGAATATGGTGCCAAAAACGTCCTAAATGCTCATTCTCATCCTATTCCTAATGCAACAAAGTGGAAATTTAAAAAATAGTTAAAACGAGAGAAAGATATGATGGTGCATAGGAGGTGTCGTATTTTAGACTATCTAACACAGAATCAGGCTGAAAAAAATGGCTGCTTGAGAAGGTGGAACTCAGGTAATTCGAATATGGCAGTGGTAGATTTCTCAACAAGCCAGTACTCATAATCTTTGTTTGCTTCTATTTGCCTTGTAGAAATAGAACTTTGTTTCTTTCTTATTACTTCTTGAAGTGATAGAACTGGCTGTTTTTATGATTCTGAGAGAATGTTTATTTTTCTGTCACTTTTATATATTCTGGTAGAACATTAGTTAGGAATTCCAGATCCCTGGTATTCTGTAATATTTTACTTTTACCTTGAAGTTTACTACAAGCTTTTAAGTTTCTTCCCTTCCTCACTGGAACCCATACAAGTTTAAATTCCACACTCTTTGGTAATCTTTGATAGGCTGAAGTGGAAATGGAAGGAGGCATTTTTACAAGCTATACATAATTTGGAAATGTCCTTTATTTTTTGTTTTGAAAGTTTTGTTTTCTTAGACCTATTTAGAAATCTCTGAATACCCAGAGTGTAATACTTAAATTTAGACGCAATTTAGGAAAAACATGTGAATTGGGGGGAAGCATTAATATTTATATTTTTAGATATACACTACATAGGAAGTGCTTGGGGGTTTTCTTGGTCATGATTTTACCTGTTGATTTCTTTAGAGGGTACTCTAGTGTCTCTGGATAAGTTGTATTTTCATTTTTACAAGTTTCTTTTACGGATCTTAAGATCCTTTAAATGTATTATTAATAAGGAGCACAATTCAATATTTATGTGTACTCTACATTATACAAGTCAGAGTGCACTTATATATTCAGTTTTATAGGAAACAGTTTTAATTTTTCCACTTCATTTAGCCCCTCTCAATTGCTCATTGCAACTTTGGCTATTCTGTTAAGCTTCATTCAGTTTTCTATTATAAATTTCAGGCCTTCAAAAACCATTTCCCAAAAGTCCATCATTTCTCATGCTATACTCTTTTTACAGACACTTATCGATATTTGAAAACAGCAATATTAGGAATTTTGGCTGTCTGAGCTCTCCAGCTTAGATATTGCATCTGATCCATTGCTAGTTATAATTGTGTCTGACCTTCTGACTCTTCAACAGTCTGTGTAAAAAGAAATCTTGTATTAGTTTCACAAAACTGCTTTACTTTGTTTTTTTCTCATTAATAAAAAGATACCTCCAAGTCACATAGTAACTTTTTGTGGACTTTTTAAAAAGAACATTTTCTAGAATGCTGGGTGATCATTGATAACATTTGTAATTAACATCTGGAAGTTAATCTGTTTAAATTTAGAATGTTGTTTAGCAGATTACCATCCTGTTTTTGTACTTTGAGGTTGATGGTAAAAGTGGGAAAACCTACCTTTTTGGTATTGTACAAGCCTCATTTATTTCTGAACTACAATCTTATTTTTTCTGAAAGGCGTTTAAATAGCTATCAGTGTATGTTCATTATAGTAAAAGTAGAAAACAGAGAAATACAAAACTAAGAAAAAATACCAGTTTTCTTTATAAATAAGTAGTTATTACTGAGATTTTGCAGTGTAATCTTTCAAATATTTATGGGGATATATATTTTTATTTAGAAAATAATATTGTAAAGAGCAGTTTTCTTTAATTCAGAAGTGTGTCACTATTTCAATTCATAACATGGAATGTTTCCTACATTTCTAAAATAAGGATGACGTGAAAGGTGTCAATTAGGAACTCATATAGAGACTAAGTATATGGTGTTAATTAGAAGTTAACATCTATTACAACTCCATTGTGCTCCATGGTGTCAAAAAAGAAGCCTTACTATTTACAGGGTCCTTATGTTGGCAATAGTATCACTGAAGAATTATTAGGGCAATGTGTTGAATTAAAGTATTGATTCTGTCTCACTTTATTTAGCAGAACATGCTCACTAACCTCTTTTAGTCACTGTAAACAGTCCTATGCATTTCTCGTTTTAATATTGAAATTCCTTAGTTCTGAAGAACACTTTGTTCACAGGCAGCATTCTCTATTGCACTCTAAAGTGGTTTTTATCATTTGCTTAGATTCTACTGATTAAGGAAACGGCATCTTCATAAAAGATGAAGATTCTGTCTATCTCTGTTAAAGATGGATTAGATGGGAAGCAAAGGAAATGAACATGATCAAGCATATCTCCTGCCTGTAAATCATTTTTTTTTGTAAGAAGATGAATAACTATAGTCATGTGCTGCATGGAATTTCAGTCAGTGATGAGCCACATACATAGTGGTGTTTCCATAAGATTGTAATATGATATGTTTTCTGTACCTTTTCTAGTGTAGATACGTTTAGATACAAAGTGCTTGCCATTGTGTTACAATTGCCTACAGTATTCAGCACAGTAACGGTACTGTACAGGTTTTTAGTCTAGGAGTGATAGGCTATACCAAATAGCCTAGGTATGTAATAGTCTCTACTGTATAGCCTGGGAGTGCACTAGACTATATCATCTAGGTGTGTGTTAAGTACCCTCTATGATGTTCACTCAGTAATGAAATCACTAATGACATGTCTCTCAGAACACATCTCTGTTGTGAAGTGATGCATGACTGTATTTGTAATTTGGTTTCTATAGTTGTCAAGTCTGATGCTTATTATGTCATCTGAGTAAATTCATGGTCATGTCACCATGAATTAATTTTCTTAATTTTTAAGTGCTGTATGAAAAATTTTCTCTAGTTAGCTAAGTTAGATAGTTCTTTTACTAACTGAGAATAGGACTAACAGGCAAAATCTAGTTTTTAAATTGCAGCTGTATATGATTTTACATAGTTGTGATTAAATATTTCATGGCATTACAGATATTACTCTAGGATAGTGACTAAAATAAACTTAATTTCTACTTGGCATTTACCTTCTAATTGTTTAATATTTCATTATAATATTCTTCACTAACAGCAGAGTTTCTGAGAGACAGTGCATAGCTCAATGTAGATTAACTGCTGGAATTTGTTAGTTGAAATGTTTGGAAACTGAGAAAATACCATAAGAGATTAAGCATAAAATTGGAAAGTTTATATTACTTTCTAATATATTAGAAATATATCAGATTAATAGTTGTATTAGTTTGTTCTCATGCTCCTAATAAAGACATACCTAAGACTGGGTAACTTACAAAGGAAAGAGGTTTAATTGACTCACAGTTCCACGTGACTGGGGAGGCCTCACAATCATGGTAGAAGGCAAAGGAGAAGCAAAGTCATGTCTTACATGGCAGCAGGCAAGAGAGCATGTGCAGGGGAACTGCCTTGATAAAACCATTAGGTCTCATGAGACTTATTAACTACCATGAGATCATATGGGGGAGTCTGCCTTGATGAGTCAATGATCTCTACCTGGCCCTGCCTCAACACATGGAGATTATTACAATTCAAGGTGAGATTTGGGTGGGCACACAGCCAAACTATGTCAGTAGGGAAATTAGAAATTTTTTTAGACAAAAGGATTTTGCTGAAATATTAAATTAACAGTTTCTTTACCTGTTTTGATATTGTACGGTCAGGAAATATTGCCTACTTTGTTTTAATACATTCACGGAAAAATCTGACTTTGTCATTAAGGTAGATGTACAGCTTTTAAGATGAATGGAGTTTCAGTGTTTGAGAGAATGCTAATTATTGAGGTCTATAGGTATCTGAAATAGGAATGGTTGTAGAATTTATACTCACTTTCTCACTCATTCCCTCTTTAAGGTTATTGAATTTACACTCACCTCTGTGCTCCTGTCCCGAATACTTCCTGAGTACTTTGTAGTCATCAATGTAGTGCAGATTTCATACCCTCAAACCTTCCCTTAAATAAAGTAGGTATGGATGCCTCCAGTTAGATGATTATTTCTTGTAATCTTGAAAGATGTCTAGAAGATGAGGACTTCTTAAAGTCAGAATCAGGCCAGGAAAGTCCCATAGTCTTTAAACTTGTAGGCAAGACAGGTAAGACCTATTTGAGAACAAAATCATTAATAGATGTTATTTACTGGGCATACTAAATATTTACTTCTACAAATAACTGTGAGGTAAGTATTTCATTAAAGAGGAGACTGATGCTCAGAGTGGTAAAGTGTACTGTTCATGGTTTCACAGCTAGACAGTGGCAGAACTGGAATCAAACCTGGGTTGAACTGAGTCCAAAGACTGTGTGCACTTCCATGTTACTTTCCATTTGTGGAGGGAGGAAGTGTGCAAATTGGGATAGTAAATGCCTGGGAGATAAAGATGCATATTATCACAATAAAAACAGTCTTCGTCTTTGGAGGCTAGGCTATGTACATGCTTGCACCATCGTAGGTATTGCTAGATAAAAGCATGGGTTTGTATGTATGTGTGAAGAAGATCCTTAGAAACCAACTCATCTGACAACTAAGACCTGCTTCACGAGTCGATCATGATTTCATTCTGAGGCAGAGACAGATACCATGATGTGACAGATTGACACCCAGATTGTGTTACAGTCTAGAAAATGTAGCCTAATTTGCTGTGAGGTTTGTGTGAAAATACTTCCTAACTCATTTCTGTAAATTGTCTTTAGACTTGACAGATTATAAAGGCACCAGTGCCTTGAAAATGTCACTGTGAAGAACTATTTTTTTCAGACTTTTCATCCACCGAAAGATTTACTATTCTAATCATGCAATTGTATAATAGAAAAAAACTCTTCTGCAGAGATGGAAAGAACTGTTTAGACAGAGACAAGCTATTTTTCTAAAAATGTGAGACAGAGACCAAAACAGTTCAAAAAAGAAGTTGACTCACTGTTTCACCTTCCGGTAATTGCATCGTCAGCATCTAGCTCTGCCATGCGGTCTGAGAACACAATTCATCTTGTTGATGCTATTCCTGCTCTTAAACTTATGCCTGTGCTTTGAGATGAGCCTTATTGGTCAGAGAGCAATTCAGTTAAATGAATTGAATTTGTTCCTCACTCTACAAGCTTTACCTAATTTCATTCTCTACAGATACTTTTCTAGCTTCTCCAATATGTCTGGCAGGGGAAATTTTTGTCCATAGATGAGGAAGAAGGTCAAAAGGACAATGGTTAGTTATGTTCAGAAGAGATTAATGGCAGTGTACTTGCTTTACTGGAGAACAAATTCCATCAGGGTGCACAGCAAGATTAGAGGGAGAGTGGAGACTGTCTTTCTCTGTATACCTGGAGTGAGAATTTAGACATCATGTCTCTTCTTCAATCAAGATTGATTTTCAAGTTACTCATTCAAATACTGTGTATGCATTGATTAACTTAGAACCTACCTTCCCAGAATGTTTATAGTTTTAGTTTTATTTCAAATAATAAAAGATTGGAACCAGAAAATAAATTGCTTTTGTTAATTCAACAAAACTTTTAGGAGCCTAGGCAGTTTCCTGTATATTATTAGTGCCTGCCACTAATAAAAAGTAAATTTGATAAAACCTTTACTTGATTATCTTTGTTTGCCTACTTCACCCTAGTTTGCAGTCTTAAGATATCTGCAGTCAAATTGGATTTAATTGAACTTTTACTTTACTAGAAGAATTCCTGTAGAAAATAGCAAATGGATATGTGAATTTTGATTGTAGATAATTCTTTTTCCTAAATATGTGTTAACATTTTTGCCTCAAATTCCCTAACTGGGTGCCTAGGTGCTCCGAGGCACTGAAGTAAATTCACAAGGGCACCTCAGGAATTTTTGAATCATTGAAGGAAACCACAATACTCAACATCTGCTGGATATTGCATGGACTACTAGATGAAGGTAGTTCACATTTCCAACTTTAGATTGCACTACATTCTTCTTAATTATGTTATATCTCTGAAGATCAGTGGTTCCAGTGATAAAAAGGAAAAAGCACAAGCACCTCAAGAAAATTAAGATGGAAGAGCAAATGAAGGTGGTAGAGTCTCTTCTGATTCCAAAGTCTGAGAAACTCTAATTCCCCTTGAAGCACATACCTCACATTAGTCAGTATGAAAATCTAATTTTTCTTTCAAGTTCTATGTGTTATTTTTTAAATATTTACTTAGTTGTTAGGACATAAATACTTGTTGTTTGGACCTAATCTTAATGAAAAGGTTAGCTATTTCTTTTGGTCTATGAAATAATTACTGAGACATGAAGGATGCTGAACCAATATGTTTGGGGTCCTTGTTTCTTGAGATCTCAAGTTTGGGGTGAATGAAATCAAAATGGTTTTGAGGCATGCCTTTTTACTATTTTTAGCATCACTTTTTCCTCTTATAAAATTAGAACATTCATTCAAATATTCCTAAGACAAAATTGGTAAGTTATATGAAAATTTTATTTAAATATTGTTCATTATGAAAATGATGCAATGTTGAGCATGTAATAGGCACTCCAAATATTTGTGGAATGAACAAAAGTGTGTGAATTATATTTAATCACAGAATAATTGTTCCAAATTATCAAACTCTTTTCAGTTGTTATTAGACTGGCTTATTTAATCAGACCATCCCAGAGAATTGGGGCCATTGTACAAATAACTGTGTTAAAACAAGCAGACAGACTCCTGTGTTCTCCATTACATCCTAGCATGTTGTTTTGATGATTGAGAAACAGATGCCTCACGTATGGCTTTACCTTATGTCAAGAGAGATATAACCTTCTGTCTATTTGGGAAAGTGCTAATTCCATCTTCTCCCGTCAAAGCAGAAACAGTGTGAAAATATTTACTAAAAATAAAAATTAATGCATGTGAGAGATCAAAATGCAAATTACTTGAGAAGACGTAACATAATAGGGACAGTCTTCCTTCCTGTACCATGTAGCCCTCAACCTGAAATATGCCCTATTACTAATGTTTTGCGTATTATGGCAGACAGACTCTATGATGGCTCCCAGTGATTTCCACCGCCTCCATGCAAGCTTTGTTGGAATCATCTTCCTTTGAGTGTGGGCAGCATCTGTGACTGGCTTCTAAACAATAAGAATGATCAAGGTGAGGGAATGCCACTTTGGTGGTAAGGTTACGTAAGATTTTAACTGGTTCTGCTGCTAGGCTCTCTCAGTTGATACGCAGTAAACTGCCATAGGGATGTGGAGAGGTCCATGTGGAAGAAATTGAGAGTGACCTCTTGCCAAAAGTCATTAAGGCACGGAGGCCCTCATTCCAAAGACCTGTAAAGAACTAAATCGTGCCAACAGCCATTTGAACTTGGGAATAGAACCTTGCCCAGTAGAGATGCAGATGAGATCCCAACTCAGACAGCATGATTGCAGCCTTGTGAGAGACACTGAAGCAAAGGACCCAGCTCAGCCAAGTCAGGATTCCTGACCCACAGAAATTATGAACTAACAAATAAGTATAATTTAGAACTAGTAAGCTTGTGCTAATACTGTTACACAGCAGAGAATAGCTAATACATGTATCCCTTGAGGAAGATTCACAAATGGAATCACAGTATATGTACTCTTTGGCAATTTGCCTTTTTTTCTCTTTGAAGAGATGTATTTTAACTTAAAGAGACAAAAGAGAAGGAAAGAGCCAAAAAGTTCATAGGAAATACTCTATTTTCATGTTCTTCTGAATATTGCTGAACAAGAATGCTATTTACTTGTGGTACCTGGAAGGAATGAGCTTTCACTTTTCTCTGTGATTATCCATACACTGGTCTTTAAATCTTCAAACATTCCATATTTTTTCTTGCTATAAGCCGTGTCCTCTGACTGGAACATGTTCACTCATACCTCAGTTTCTGGTCATCTCTGCAACTGATGTTGTTTCTTGAGATCTCAGGCCAATCATCACCACTCCTGGGAAGCCCTCTCTGAGCTCCTTGACCAGGTCAAGTTTCTTGATTTTTATACTGTCATATGACAATGTGTTTTTCCTTCACAGCATTTAGTACTTAGAACAATTACAATTTTATATTTGTGTAGTTAAAAAATATCTTTCCTTCACGATACCTATATCGTATAACCCTCTAGGTAATTAGTCACTTTCAACAGAGAAAACAGTCGATGCTGTATATTTTATAAAACCTTTATGGATATATAAAACCCCAGATAAAATGTATTCTAGATGAATTTGGGTTGGTCAATAAGATGTTTGTAATTGTTCCATAAGTACTTCTTGTCCTCACCGGGGTTTTGAAACAATAGAATTGAAATCAGGCATAATGAGGGCCACATTTTGGTTTTACCATGTTGAAGAACATGGATCTTTCCAAGAGGAAACATAGACCCTTCCTCAGAATTCCTCTGCGAAAATATTTCAAGAAGAATAATTATTTAGTTTTATTTAAAAAATCAGTTAATTATTTTTAATTGATAAAAAATATATATGTTTCTCATTTACAGTGTAATTTTTGCAATATGTGTATATTGTGGAATGGCTAACTCAAAACTAATTAATACATACATTGTCTCATGTACTCATTTTTTGTTGTGAGAATACCTAAAATATACTCCTGGCATTTTTCAAGAATGCAGTACATGACTAACTATAGTCACGGTGTTGTATGATGAGGTCTCTTGAACGTATTCCTCCTATCTAACTGAAATTCTATAATCTTTGGCCAACATCTCCTCAAACCATTCACACTCCCCAGCCCCTGGTTGCCACCATTTTACTACTTGTATGAGTTCCATGTTTTTAAGATTCCACACATAAGATCATGTGATATTTGTCTTTCTGTTCCTGGCTTATTTCGCTTAACACATGTCTTCCAGATTCATCCGTGTCATTGCAAATGACAGGGTTTCTTTCTTTTTTTAAGGGGTAAGTAGTATTCTGTTATGTATGTATACTACATTTTCTTTACTCATTCGTCTGCTTATGGGCATTTAGCTTGATCCCATATCTTGGCTACCATGAATATGTTACAATGAACATGGGAGTACAGATATCTCTTTGATACACTAATTTCATTTCCCTGGTATATATATCCAGTAGTGGCATTGCTGGGTCATAGAATTGTTCTATTTTTAACTTTCTTAAGAACCTCCATTCTGTTTTCCATAATATCTACACCAATCTACATTTCTGCCCACAGTGTATGTACAAGAGTTCCCTTTTCTCCACATCCTCTGCAACATTTCTTAGCTTTTATCTTTTTGATAGTAGTCATTGTAACAGGTGTGAGGTGATATCTCATTGTGGTTTTAACTTTTATTTCTCCAGTGATTAGTGATGTTGAGCATTTTTTATGTGCCTATTGGCCATTTGTGTGTCTTCTTCTATTTTTTTTTTTTTTTTTTTTTGAGATAGAGTTTTGCTCTTGTTGCCCAGGCTGTAGTACAGTGGTGCGATCTTAGCTCACTGCAACCTCTGCCTTCTAGGTTCAAGTGATTCTCCAGCCTCAGCCTCCCGAGTAGTTTAAATTGCAGGTGTGTACCATCATGTCCGGCTAATTTTGTATTTTTCGTAGAGATGGGGTTTCATGTTGGTCAGGCTGGTCTTGAACTCCTTACCTCAGGTTATCCACCCACTTCAGTCTCCCAAAGACTCTAGGTGTGGGCCACCATGCTGTATGTCTTCTTTTGAGAAATGTCTATTCAAATACTACTTGTTTTAAAAAACTGCATTGTTTGTTTTCTTGTTAGTGAGTTTCTTTTATATTGTAGATATTAACTCCCTGTCATATATATGGTTTGCAAGTATTTTCTCCCATTTTTAGGTTCTCTATGCACTCTGTTAATGGTTTCCTTGGCTGTGCAGAAGCTTTTTAGTTTGATAAAATTCCGTTTGTCTGCTTTTGTTTTTGTTCCTTTTCCTTTTGGGGTCATATATTAAACAAACAAACAAACAAACAAAAAAAACATTGCCAAGATCAATGTCATGGAGCTTTTCTAAAGAGGATCACTATTAAATCAGTTCCTGGATGGTTTTAGTTTCCAATATCCAGAAATCTGAACATGTTTGCAGAGGAGATAGTGCTCACATTTGTGTGTTCTGATTCTTACCTCTCCTTCTACTGCAGTAGAGGTGAGTAGGTGTTTCCAGTGACATCAGGGAATAAGCACAACTAACCTAACTTGTCTGTTTCCCTTTCTTCACTCTAGTCCCCCCAACTCACCTATATTCTTGTAAGTTACAGAATGGAGAAAATGTTTATGTTAGGAAGTGTTTATGTTATAAAATATTTATATTACTTTAGTTATGATACAGAAACAATCTAAATTGCTCAGCAGTTGATGTAATAGAGGTTTATTTTTCATTTGCATTCCATGTTTCAGCAGGGTTGTTAGGGCATTGAATCCTGCATTATCACTTAGGGACCCAGCTGTCACCACCTTCTGGCTCCCCACTCAGCCTCCTGAGTTTTTCAGTGACGATGATGGAGGAAAGAGAGGGCTGTAGGATTTCATATGGGTTTTTTTTATTGCCTTAGACTAGAAGCAGCACATATCAATGTCACTTCCATTTCACTGGTAAGAAATGATTGCACCACTTTACCTAATTGCAGGGAGACTAGAAAATCATAATTGGGATCAAATGGAATATTTGGCCGGTATGTCTGCCATGAAGTTCTCTTCCTAACCATCAACAGTAAAGGAATGATTTTAAGGATATGGCTGAAATAGATGGTGATATAGGTAGAAACTGGAGCATTACTAAATTCAACGCTAAATGGGGGACATAGTGCTTTTATAACATTTGGAAGTTTTGTTGAAGATGTAGAAGCTCGATTGTGAGTTTTCAGGTTTAAATTTTGAATAGTTTGGATATTTGTCCCCCCAGATCTCATGCTGAAATGTAATCACCAGTGTTGGAGGTGGGGCCTGGTGGGAGGTGTTTTGGTCATGGGGGTAATCCCTCACGTCTAAGTGCTGTCCTAGTGATAGTGAGTTCTTGGGAGATCCAGTTGTCTAAAAGTGTGGTACCTCCCCCGACAATCTCTCTCCTGCTCCTGCTCCTGCTCAAGCCAAGTGATGTGCCTGCTTCTGCTTTGCCTTCTGCTATGAGTATGATCTCCAAGGCCACCCCGAAAGCCAAGCAGATGCCTGTACCATGCTTCCTGTACAGCCTGCAGAAACACAAGCCAATTAAACTTCTTTTCCTTATAAATAACTCAGCTTCAGGTATTTCTCTGTAGTAATGCAAGAATGGCCTAATACAAATTCCTAGAAATTGAATTGTTATGAAACACTAGGGAAAATATTTATCATCTTTTATATTAATACTATTGCGTTTTTCTTGTCTGTGGGTGAGACTTTGTATATTTTATTTTGATCCACTCATAATGTAAATGAATGTTAATATTTCATTAATTCTTCTGTTCATCTTATTTAAGTTTAAATCACCAACTTCAAGTATTAGTGTATAATTTTATTCATACTGGCCATTACTGCTGTGATTAATTCATTCTTCAGATTGTGGAATAATTATTAATTCATAATTATTACCTTTCAAAGGCTTCTATCTACCAGTTTTTTTGTTGTTGTTGTTTTTGAGATGAAGTCTCACTCTGTCGCCCAGGAGGGAGTGCAGTGATGCGATCTCAGCTCACTGCAACCTCCGCCTCTTGGGTTCAAGTGATTCTCCTGCCTCAGCCTCCTCAGAAGCTAGGACTACAGGCGTGTGCCACCATGCCTGGCTTTTTGTATTTTTAGTAGAAACAGGGTTTCACTGTGTTAGCCAGGATGGTCTTGATCTCCTGACCTTATGATCTGCCCACCTTGGCCTCCCAAAGTGCTGGAATTACGGGCATGAGCTACTGCACCTGGCCTCAACCACTTTTAAGTCACAAGTTGAAGGCTCTTTTAGAAAACTCAAGGCCAGTGGTATCAAGTGACTCTTTAGTGTTTAATAGTTTTACTGTTGAACAACAGATACTTTTAGTTATTAATGGACCAGGATTGGTGGATGCAGACATAAGGAAAGAGTGATCCTGACACATGAGGATTTTAGTTTATGGTAGTGGATCCCAAATGTTGCTGTTTATGATAATATCTTGGACTGCTTGGTAGAAATGTAGTATCTCAGATTACCTGCGGGGATTTGGATTCAGTGAGTCTGGTGTCTACATTTTAACAAATATATCCCACATGACTATGATGTGATCATAGTCACATTTGGCTAAATGCTGGCTTACTGGATCACATGAAGTATCAGTGTAGTGAGGGACCCTTATCCCCGTGCCCCATCAATTCCCTTTGCTCCCTCATTCATTTTTCTCAGATGAATGACCTAGTTACTATCCTCTTTCTCTACTTTGAAAATCTGCTTCTTTGCAGAGTTAGTGTTTCTGTCTGCTATATGTCTTGTGGTAAGAAGCCTATCTCTGTGGGATACCTTGAGGCTGTCCAGCTGTGCTGGAGCCTTATGAGTATTAAATATATTCACTCCATGTAGGGTATTAATAGACTTACTCGACTCTGCATATCTTATCAGTGATTCTCAGCTAGGAGATATTTTGCCCACCCATTTCTCCCCAGGGGTACGTTTGGCAATGCCTGGAGATATTTTTATTATTAAATTTGAGGGTAGGAGAGGGTGCTATTGGCAACTAGTGGGTAGAGGCCAGGAATGCTGCTAAACATCCTACAGTATACAGGATAGCCACTACTCCCCTAACAAAGAAGTTTTCTTCCAATATGTCAATAGTACCAAGGTTGAGAAACCCTGATCTAAACCCTATTCTTCCTGCACATTCATAAAAAGGTACTATTTCTATCTCTAGTTGTTTGGCTCCTGAGTTTGTCTCCAGTTAGCTACAGATTTTGGTGGGAAAGAGAATGGCACTATGTATTGGGCCCCCAAAATGTCCATCAAGAAGGAGTGGGCAGAAGACGGGACAGAAAGCAGAGGGTGCCATGTAAACAGGAAAATCGTGTTCTTCAGAGAGTGAAGCCATCAGAGTCACCTGTTTCAAAGAAGTCTAACGAGACAGGAAATTAAATGTGTAGGACTTAACATTATGACTTCAGTGATCCCCTTTATCAGAGGTACTTGGATGAGATAATGGATCAGATTGCCTTGAGGAGTGAGTGAATGATGAGATGGAGATAGTCAGTGCTGGATTCTTTCTGGCTGTTGAGGGGAAGGAAGAGAAAGGATGACAACTAGAGGGAAACACAGGAACTGGTAACAACAAACATGTTTGTGTAGTAGAGAGACTAATAGAGAGGGGGTATTTGAAGACCAGATGAAAAAGAGAAACTGTCTAGTGTGAAGTTGCTGAGAAGGTAAGAGAAAGGTGAAATTCAGAACGTGATTGGAAGAATCTTCTTTGTTCAGAGGAAGTGATTATGACAATGTGGGAGAAAGTAAACAAATGGAAATAAGTCTGTAAAACATGGGTTTGGTTGGGGTCCGGGGAGGAGGAAGATGGAGCAAGTCTCCCTTGATGGCCTGTTTTCTGCTTTGCTGAACTGAAAGGTGGTGCCATTTTCTGAGACTTCAGAGAGAAGTGGTAGAATAGGGAGCCCAAAGGGGACAGTGGAAGTTTCAAACGAAAATCGAGTGGGAGAAGGAGCCACCTAGAGGTCATTTCATCAGCTTTTGTTTACCATAGTTCAGAGGTTGGAAGGGAGGTGCGTTTACTCACATTTTACAACAACCTCAAGCTATACATTCCAGGCTGTCACATTCTGCTGCCCCCAGGAGTTGTACTCCTGGATGTCAAGGCATGGGGAGATCAGTGAGGTGGGATGACAGTCCTCTCACATCCCTGCTGCTTCTTGTCTCCCATGACCAAATTTCTGGAAATATCATCTGGGGAGTTTGACTTTTGTCCAGAAACTTAACAAATCTCACATATGATGTGAATTTGCCCTGCTGTTCTCTCATGGCTGGTACCTTAGCGGAAAATCCATCTCAGACCCAGTCCCATCAGGTCTAGGAATTGGACACTGGCAAGTAATATGTGTTGTGTCAGTGATTCAGAAAGTATGATTACTAAATGTGATCTTGTTTGTATCCTACTGTGTTTGAATTTCAATGAGCACTTTAATGGCCCATAGAGACAACAGGATGAAACATTTGAAGTAGGTGTCATATTGGGATACCCAGGAAAAGGCAGCCCTAAAGGCAACCACCTGCTTTACCTCCTTACAAGTATGTCTTTTGAATACTTTGCTTCATTGACTTGAGTTTCCGAAATGCTCATGATACTCATCTCTATCCACAATCCTGGTACAAAGGGCGGTTGAATGTTTTCATTTGCATCTCTAAACTCTTGCAAAGGTTGTAAAGTTATTTTACCCACTGGTAAATGTAATAAACAGTGATATTCAGATAGTGCACATTTAAGTTTGCCTTTCCTCTCTACATAAAAGTGCGTGGTAATAGCCGCTGGATAATTAAAATTAAACCACATTCAATAGATAAACAAATTAAAGCAGAGCAAATTATGTTCATGCTTTCCTAAACAGCACACACACTATCAGACAGGGCAACCCTAATTATTCAAGGATATTGCAAGAACTATGGAAGGAGCTATTGATTTTTTTAAGATAAGAAAGTGTCTTCAGTATCAATAGGTAGTATTTGTTTATAAACTAAATGTTTTTTAATACTGTAGAGATTAAAAAGGAAATTGAATCGAACCTTATACACTAACCAGGACTTACCAACCTTATCATGATCTACTAGTATTATTTTTTAACATTTACTTTTATATTTTAACATTTACTTTTATACTCATGTATAAGTTAATACGTGAGTTTATTTCTTTGGTAAAATATTATGACATTTCTGATCAACCTCAAGTATCCATCCGTTCTACAAAGGTAACACTTGTTAGTGATTTGATGTGGACAATTCTAGATGGTTTTTAATGCATTTTAAATACATATATAATATGTATATATGTGTATATATATATACTCATACATACATAATATAATAGGCATGGGCAATATAATTACATGTTGCATTTGTTATTAATAGCATATTTATATTAATAATGCATATTCTCTTAGTATATTTATATCAAAGCAACAAATTTCTTTGATTAAAATACCAGAAAAAATAAAGTCTTATAATTAAATGCCATGGCATTTTCTGCCCCATGGCTACCAGTTCCATTCCCATGACTAAAAGGCAACCCCTCTGAGTAGTTGCCTATGGTTATTATCTCCAGATAAATAGTATATATGCCCATATAATTATTCATGAGTTATTAATTTCAGATATTATATTGACTCCTGCTTGATAGAACATGGTGACCCTTACTGACACCATTGTTGCCTTCTCTCCCAGTCTTTCCTAACATTCCGTTAAGTGTCTCTGTTGACTGTGTTTGTAATCATAATTTAAGTAATTAAACCTCTTCTTGTCTTATCAACTATATATATTATTTCTGGACTCCTAACTTGGTAAACTTTGTATAATAGTGATGTTCCCCTCTTTTCAGCTTTCCTTTCCACCCTTCTTTTTAAGTTCTGGGGTCCATGTTCAGGTTTGTTACATAGGTAAATTTGTGTCATGGGGGTTTGTTGTACAGATTATTTTATCACCCCGTTATTAAACCTGGTACCCATTAGTTGTTATTCCTGATCCTCTCCCTCCTTCGACATTCCACTCTCCAAAAGGCCCCAGTGTGTGTTGTTCCGCTCTGTGTGTCCGTGTGTTCTCATCATTTAGCTCCCACTTATAAGTGAGAACGTGTGGTATTTGGTTTTCTATTCCTGTCTTAGTTTGCTAAGGATAATGGCTTCACTCCATCCATGTCGCTGCAAAAGAGATGATCTTGTTCTTTTTTATGGCTGCATAGTATTCTGCATTATATATGTACCTCATTTTCTTAATGCAGTCTATTAATGATGGACTTTTGGGTTGATTGTATTAGCATGTACATTTAGGCCATTAGGATGTACATTTAGGTTGATTCTTTCCTATTGTGAATAGTGAAGCAATGAACATATGCATGCATGTGTGTTTATAATAGAATGATTTATATTCCTATGGGTATATACCCACTAATGGAATTTATGTCTTCAGGTCTTTGAGGAATCACCATACTGATTTCCATAATCGTTGAATTAATTTACACTCCCACCAACAGTGTATAAGCATTCCTTTTCTTTACAACCAAGCCAGCATCCATTATTTTTTGACTTTTTAATAGTAGCTGTTCTGACTGGTGTTAGATGGTATCTCACTGTGGTTTTGATTTACATTTCTCTAATGATCAGTGATGTTGAGATTTTTCCACGTGACTGTTGGCCACATGTATGTCATTTTTTGAAAAATGTTCATGTCGTTTGTCTACTTTTTTTATGGGATCTTTTTTTTTTTCTTTATAATGTTGCTTAAGTTCCTTGTAGATGCTGGATATTAGACCTTTGTCAGCTGCATGGTTTGCAAAAGTTTCTCTCACTCTGTACGTTGTCTGTTTACTCTGTTGATAGTTTATCTTGTTGTTCAGAAGCTCTTTAATTATATTCAGTTTTGTCAATTTTTGCTTCTGTTACAATTGCTATTGGTGTCTTCATTATGAAATCTTTGCTCATGCCTATGTCCAGATGGTATTGCCTAGGTTGTCTTCCAGGGTTTTGATAGTTTTGGGTTTTGTATTTGAGTATTTAATCCATCTTGAGTTAATGTTTGCATGTGGTGTAAGGAAGGGGTCCAGTTTCAATTTTCTGCATATGATTAGCTAGTTCTTTTAGTACTATTTACTGAATAGGGAGTTTTCCCCATTGCTTGTTTTTCTCAGGTCTGTTGAAGATCAGATACCTGTAGGTGTGCAGTCTTATTTCTAGATTCTCTGTTCTATTGGTCTGTGTTTGTTCTTGTACTAGTATCATGCTGTTTTGGTTACTGTTGCCCTGCAGTATAGTTTGAAGTTAGGCAATGTGATGCCTACAGTTTTGTCCTTTTTGCTAAAGAGTCTATTGGCTATTTGAGCTCTTTTTTTGACTCCATAAGAATTCAAAAAATTTTTTTTCTAGATCTGTGAAGAATGTCAATGGTGGTATAATGGGAATACCACTGAATCTATAAATTGCTATCCATGAGCATGAAGTATTTGTCTATTTGTGTCTGCGATTTCTCTGAGCAGTGTTTTGTGTTAGCTTTGCTCAGATCTTTCACCTCCTTGGTTAGCTATATTCCTAGATATTCTATTCCTTTTGTGGCATTTGTAAATGGAAGGTTTTTTTTTTAATGATTTGGCTCTTGGCTTGACTGTTGGTGTATAGGAATGCTAGTAATTTATGCACACTGATTTTGTATCTTGAGCCTTTGCTAAAGTTATCAGTTTAAGAAGCTTTTGGGCTGAGTTGATAGGGCTTTCTAGATAGAGGATCATGTCATCTGCAAACAGGGATAGTCTGACTTCCTAGCTACCTATTTGAATACCCTGTATTTCTTTCTCTTGCCTGATTGCTCAGGCCAGAACTTCCAATAATATGGTGAATAGGAGTGGCGAGAGAGGCTGTCCTTGTTTGTGTCAGTTTTTAAGGGGAATGCTTCCAGCTTTTGCCCATTCAGTATGATGCTGGCTGTGGGTTTGTCATAGATGGCTCTTATTATTTTGAGGCTTGTTTCTTCCATACCTAGTTTATTGAGAGTTTTTATCATAAATAGATGTTGAATTTAATCAAAAGTCTTTTTCTGCATCTATTGAGATAATAATGTGATTTTTGTCTTTAGTTCTGTTTACATGATAAATCATATTTATTGATTTGTATATGGTGAACTCACCTTGCATCCTCAGGATGAAACCTACTTGATTGTGGGGGATAAGCTTTGTGATGTGCTGCTGGATTCAGTTTGCCACTATTTGTTGAGGATTTTTGCATTGATGTTCATCAAGGATATTGGCCTGAAGTTTTCTTTTTATGTTGTATATCTGCCAGGTTTTGGTATCAGGATTATGCTGGCCTCATGAGTTAGGGAGCAGTCCCTCCTTTTCAATTTTTTGGAATAGTTTTAGCAGGAATTGGTACCAGCTCTTCTTTGTACATCTGGTAGAATTCAGCAGTGAATTTATCTGGTCCTGGGAATTTTTTCATTGATAGGCTATTTATTGCCTCAATGTCAGAACTTGTTATTGGTCTGCTCAGGGATTCAATTTCTTCCTAGTTCAGTCTTGGGAGGATGTATGTGCCCAAGAATTTATCTATTTCTTCTAGATTTTCTAGTTTATGTGCATAGAGGTGTTCATAATATTCTGATGGTTGTTTGTATTTCTGTGGAGTCAGTGGTAATATCCCCCTTATCATTTCTGATTGTGTTTATTTGAATATTCTCTCTTTTCTTTATTAGTTTAGCTAGCAGTCTAGCTATTTTATTCATATTTTCAGCAAATGAACTTCTGTCATTGAAGTTCATCACCATCTTTTGAGTGGTTTTTGTTTATCTCCTTCAGTTCAGATCTGATCTTGGTTATTTCTTTTCTTCTGCTAAGCTTGGTGATTTATTTGGTGCTAGTTTTCCAGTTCTTGTAGTTGCAACGTTAGGTTGTTTACTTGAGATCTTTCCAACTTTTTGATGTGGGCATTTAGGGCTTTAAATTTCCCTCTTAACACTGCCTTCCCTGTGTCCCAGAGATTATGGTACATTCTATCTTTGCTCTTAATAGTTTCAAAGAACTTCTTGATTTCTGCCTTAATTTCATCATTGACCCAAAAGGCATTCAGGAGCAGGTTATTCAATTTTCATGTAATTGTATGGTTTTGAGTGGATTTCTTGGCCTTGATTTCTAATTTGATTGTGCTTGGTCTGAGAGACTGTTTTTATAATTCTAGTTCTTTCGCATTTGTTGAGGAGTGTTTTACTTTTGATTATGTGATCAATTTTAGAGTAAGTGCCATGTGGAAGTGAGAAGAATGTATATTCTGTTCTCTTTGGGTGAAGAGTTCTATAGATCTGTATCAGGTCAGTTTGATCCAGTGTTGAGTTCATGTTCTGAATATCTTTGCTAATTTTGTCTTGATGATCTCTCCAGTATTGTCAGTGAGGTGTGAAAGTCTCCTACTAATATTGTGTGAGAGTTTAAGTCTCTTTGAGGGTCTCTAAGAACTTGTTTTATGAATCTGCATGCTCCTGTGTTGGGTGCATATATATTTAGGATCATTTAGGATCATTAGATCTTCTTGTTGAACTGAACCCATTATCATTATGAAATGCCCTTCTCTGTCTTTTTTGATCTTTGTTGGTTTGAAATCTGTTTTGTAAGAAACTAGAATTCCAGCCCTTGCCTTTTTCTGTTGTCCATTTTCTTGGTAAATTTTTCTCCAGTCCTTTATTTTGAGTTTATGTGTGTCATTGCATGTGAGATGGGTCTTTCGAAGCCAGCATACCAATGGGTCTTGGTTCTCTATCCAGCTTGCCACTCTGTCTTTTAACTGGGGCATTTATCCCATTTACATTTAAGATTTGATCCTGTCATCATGATGGATTATCATATTAGCTGGTTATTTTGCAGACTTGTTTATGTGGTTGCTTCGTAGTGTCACCGGTCTGTGTAGTTCAGTGTGTTTTTGTAGTGATTTTTTCTTTCCATATTTAGTGCTTCTCTCAGGAGTTCTTGTAAGGTACATCTGGTGGTAATGAATTCTCTCAGCATTTACTTGTTTGAAAAGGATCTTATTTTTCCTTCACTTATGAGGCTTATTTTGGCCAGATGTGAAATTCTGGGTTAGAATTTCTTTTCTTTAAGAATGTTGAATATTGGCCTCCAATCTTTTCCGGGTTGTAGGGTTTCTGCTTCAAGGTCTGCTGTTAGTCTGATAGGCTTTCCTTTGTAGGTGACCTGGCCTTTCTCTTTAGCTGTCCTTCACATTGTTACTTTCATTTCAACCTTGGAGAATCTTATGGTTATGTGTCTTGGGGATAATCTTCTTGTGTGGGGATGATGATCTTCTCATGGAGTGTCTTACTGGGGTTCCTTGAAATTCCTGAATGTTGTCCTGTTTAGCTAGCTTAGGGAAGTTCTGATGAATAATATCCTGAAATACGTTTTCCAAATTGTTTCTATTCTCCCCATCTCTTTCAGGTACACCAGCCAGTCATAGATTAATTTTCTTTACATAATCCCGTATTTTTCAAAGATTTTGTTCTTCCTTTGCATTCTTTTCTCTCTCTTCTGGTCTGCCTGTCTTATTTCAGAAAGACAGTCTTCAGGCTCTGAGATTCTTTCCTCTACTTGGTCTTTTCTGCTATTAATACTTGCAATTGCATTGTGAAGTTGCCATAGTGTGTTTTACAGCTCTGTCAGGTTGGTTACATTCTTCTCTATACTGGCTGTTTTTTATGTCAGCTCCTGTAATGTTCTGTCATCATTTTTAGCATCCTTGCACTGGGTTACGATGTACTCCTTTAGCTCAATGAAGTTTGTTCTTATCCATATTCTGAATTCTTCTTCTGTCATTTTACCCATTTCAGCCTCAGCCTAGTCGTGATCCCTTGATGGAGAGGTAATGTAGTATTTGGAGGCGTTTTGAGTTTTCAGCGTTCTTGGGCTGATTCTTTCTCATCTTCATGGCTTATCTACCTTCAATCTTTGAGGTTGCTGATCTTTAGGGTTTTTTTTTCTTCCTTTTAACAGACTAGTCAATTTTATGTAGGGCTACTGCAGTTTGCTGGGAGTCCATTGCAGTCTCTAGTTGCCTGAAATTTTCCAGTACCTGGAGGTATGACCAGTGAGGTCTGTGAAACAACAAAGATGGCAGCCTGCCCCTTCCTCCAGGAGCTCCATCCCAGGGAGGTATGGATCTGTTGCCAGCCTGAAGGCAACTGTAGAAAGTGGCTGGAGATCAGGTTGGGATATCTCACCCTGTCAGTAGGAACAGGTTGGGGACCCATTTAAAAAAACAGTCTGGCAATGCATTTGTAGAGCAGCTGTGCTGTGCTGGGGTACAGCTTCTACCCCTGGTTGGCTTGAGTTCTCCAAAGCTAAAAGGCTGGAATGGCTAAGTCACCCAAACAGCAAATAGGGTGGCCTGCCCTTCCATCTGGAAGCTCTGTCCCAGGAAGTTTTCAAATCTCTGTTGGCCAGAGAACACTAGTGGGAGTGGCTGGAGGCCCCAGTTGGGAGGTCCTGCCCAGTGAGGAGGAATGGATTGGGGACCCACGTAAAGAAGCAGTCTGGCCATGTTTTGGTAAAGCAGTTGTGCTGTGCTGGGGCATCCCTTTCACCCTTGGTTGGTTTGGACTGTCCGAAGGCTGCAGGCTGAAGTCTATCCCAGGGAGAATTCAAATCTCTGTCAGCTGGAGAATACCAGTGGCCTTTCCACCCTTCTTATTTATTTTATTATATGCCATACACTTTAAAATGTTAGGTTGGAATATGTGCTTTGTTTACAAGTTGAATCTAAACATTGAAAAATCAACACATGGCATTTGGATTATTATGACTGTACAGACATTCTGTATACAAAGTATATTATCTGTACTTTTAAAATATAACTTTCAGTGTGCTTCTTACTGTTTTTATTTTTGTACATTATTTGCCTTCATAGTCTATTTTTTTTTAAACATCCTTTCAAAAAAATATTTTTGGATTCCTCTTTCCTGGAGATCTTCTGCTCAGGGCCATCCATTCTGTTGTTCCAGTAAGAACTACTGTTCCCTAGGCCTGTTGCCCAGCTTTTATCCTGGGACACTTTACTGCTTCTGTAGAATGTTCCTCTTGTTTCTTATTCCCATATCCTTTTGCTCCAGGATATGCTCAAGTAACTTACTAAGAAATGATATGTGAAAGGTAAATTTTCTGGACATGTGCAAAAGTATATTTTTCTGTCCTCAAATTTAATTGTTAATGTGTTTGCATAAAAATGAAAATTCAAGTTTTAAAATTATTTTCCATGCAATAATGAAGGCATGTTGTATTCTATTCTGAGCAATCTGAAGACAATTAGCTTATTTCAGTGTCAGTGACCTTTTTATTTTTAAACCTTACATGAAAGATTCTAGCATCTTTATTCTTTGTATTATAAGACTATAGATATTTTCCTGAGTACAGGTCTTTTTCATTTAATATGGACCCTTTAAGTTTGGAGTCTTATGGAAATTATTTCCTAGATAATTTTTCTTTCATTTTTCTCTGTTGTCTTTTTTTTTCTAAAATTGCAGTTAGATTGGAATGTCTGATGCTTGAGACATATGAATTAAATTTTCCTTTTTTTCCCCCATTTCTCTGCCTGTAATTCTCCTTCTTGGGATATAGCTTGACTTTATTTTCAAACTGTCCACCGATTTTTTTCTAACTTTTTTTCTTACAATATATTTTCAACATAAAAGAATTTCTAGCTTTTCACTGACTTCTTAAGTAATCTTGTACTGTTTTACAGATAAAATAACATCTTGAGATTTCTGAGGACAATAATTAGAGATTCAAAAAATTTGTTTCATTCCCTTAAATTATTCTTTCTCTCTGGCATCATATTTATTTTATTTTCTTTTTTTAATCTTTGTCTTTTCTTTGGAAATTTTCTTCAAATACCGGGTAATGTTTAGGTATCCTTTTATCCTTTGAGGATGAGAGTATAAAAGGCTTTTGGGGGAGCTTTGTGTATCTAGGCAGAGGGTTGTCCCTTGGAGGCCTCTGCTTTTGGACAATTGCTAAGAACTTTCAGTGCCAGGATGTGAATGTGTTTTCTTTGTGGACATCCCATGAGGAGACAGATGACAAGCTCCTCTGTGTGCCACTAGGCTGGTAGGTTTTTAGCAGTATGTCCTCACAGGATCCCTTGCTTAGGAGAGCCCTGCCTTTGGTTTAATGTTTTGTGTTCTCTGTTTCGAAATTATTAATCATTTCAACTTAAAATGTTTGTTTTGTAAGTCAAGCCCAAGGGGACAATGGAGCATGTTAACATTATTTTTCACGAAACTTGATGAACTGATTCTAAACTTCGTGGATTAAACTAAATGCACAAGAATATGCAAGACCCTCTGAGTTTAAGTTATAAACCTTGGGCACGCTTCATTTTCCCCTTGGACTTGACAGTCTCCAAATAACATGTTAATTTCAGTGTTTCCACTGGAAGCCCTAGAGGCAGTGAAATTAACATCTGGAGACTGTTGATATCTTTATTTTAATAAGCATGGTATATCTCTCTATTCAGGTCTTTTTTTTTTAACATTTAGAAAATATATTTTTGAGAGTGTTTTTATACTTGAATATCTTGCTCATATTTGTAGTTTTATTCCTAGATATTTCACAGTAGTTGGTATTATAAATGACATTTTTTCCTATTACAACTTCTAATTGGTCATTTTAGGAAAACCATGGATTTTTGCTTGCTGATCTTGTATCTCTGACCACCTTTGTTATTGTTCTTCAACCAGTTTTTAAGCTGATTCTGTGCTGATCTTCTACTAGTGTGGCTACCCAGTCTTCCTTTTCAATAATTTGCTGTCATTTCCATTAAGAGGTAGCAACCCTTTTGAACTTTACTGTGGCTGGAATTTCCTATCAAGGACATTGTGATTAACATGCCTGTCCTCACTTCCCAAATTCCAAAAGTGCTCTTCCCAGGGACTAAGTTTTGTCAGTGCATTGATAGAGTAAGACTAATTCAATCCCTAAATAAATTTTAAAATACTCCGTCCATAAGATACTTGAATTAGATGTTTCTCTATGGCTCTTGAGAAGTTACATTGACCAGATGTTTTTGTTTAAATTTGGTACAGTTGGTATAAATATTTATATAAAATTAATTTAGGTTAGTGCCTTCTATAACTTGGCTTTGGTGATGGGGTGGCCAGATGAATTACAGGATACCTAGTTAAATCTGAATATAGAAAAAAATAACTTTGGTATAAATATGTCCCATGAAATATTTGGGGCATATTTTTTCCATGTAATATTTGGAACATTGATATGGTTTGGCTCTTTGTCCCCATCCAAATCTCATCCTGAATTGTACTCCCTATAATTCCCACATGTTGTGGAAGGGACCCGGTGGGAGATAATTTGAATCATGGAGGCAGTTTCCCTCATACTATCCTTGTGATAGTGAATAAGCCTCGTGAGATCTGATGGTTTTATCAGGGTTTCTGCTTTTGTATCTTCCTCATTTTTCTCTTTTTTTTTGAGATTGAGTCTTATTCTGTTTCCCAGGCTGGAGTGCAGTGGTGTGATCTTGGCTCATTTCAACCTCTGCCTCCTGGGTTCAGGCAATTCTTCTGCCTTAGCCTTCTGAGTAGCTGGGACTACAGGCGGGTGCCACCATGCCCAGCTAATTTTTTTTGTGTTTTTAGTAGAGATGGGGTTTCACCATCTTGGCCAGGCTGGTCTTGAACTCCTGACCTTGTGATCCGCCTGCCTCAGCCTCCCAAAGTGCTGGGATTATAGGTGTGAGCCACTGCACCCGGCTGCATCTTCCTCATTTTTCTCTTGCCGCCGCCACATAAGAAGTGCCCTTTGCCTCCCACCGTGATTCTGAAGCCTCCTCAGCCATGTGGAACTGTAAGTCCAAATAAACCTCGTTTTCTTCCCAGTCTTGAGTGTGTCTCTATCAGCAGCATAAAAATGGACTAATACAGTAAATTGGTACTAGTAGAGTGGGGCATTGCTGAACAGGTACCCAAAAATATGCAAGTGACTTTGGAACTGGGTAACAGGCAGAGGTTGGAACTGGGTAACAGGCAGAGTTTGGAACAGTTTGGAGGGCTCAGAAGAAGACAGGAAAATGTAGGAAAGTTTGGAACCTCCTAGAGATTTGTTGAATGGGTTTGACAAAAATGCTCATAGTGATATGAACAATAAGGTTTATGCTGAGGTGGTCTCAGATAGAGATGAGGAACTTGTTGGGAAATGGAGCAAAGGTGACTCTTACTATGTTTTAGCAAAGAGACTGGCTGCATTTTTCCCCTGCCCTAGAGATGTGTGGAACTTTGACCTTGAGAGAGATGATTTAGGGTATCTGGCAGAAGAAATTTCTAAGCAGCAGAGCACTCAAGAGGTAACTTGGGCTCTGTTAAAAATATTGCATTTAAAAAGGGTAACAGAGCATAAAAGTTTGGAAAATTTGCAGCCTGACAATGAGATAGAAAAGAAAATCCCATTTTTTTGAGGAGAAATTCAAGCTGGCTGCAGATATTTGTGTAAGTAAAAAGGAGCCGAATTTTAATCCCCAAGGCAGCAAGGTAAAGTTCTCCAGGGCATGTCATAGGTCTTCATGGCAGCCCCTCCCATCACAGACTGGGGGGTTTAGGATAAAAAAATGGTTTCGTGGGCTGGGTCTAGGGTCCTCATGCTGTGTGCAGCCTAGGAACTTTGTGCTCTGCATCCCAGCTGTTCCAGCCTTTGCTAAAGGGGCCAAGGTACAGCTTGGCCCATAGTTTTAGAAGGTGCAAGCCTCAAACTTTGGCAGCTTCAGCATGGTGTTGAGTCTGCAGGTGCACAGAAGTCAAGAATTGAGGTTTGGGCACCTCTGCCTAGATTTCAGAAGATGTATGGAAATGGCTGGATGTTCAGATGAAAGTTTGCTGCAGGGGCAGGGCCCTCATGGAGAACCTCTGCCAGGACAGTGTGGAAGGGTAATGTGGGTTTGGAGCCCCCACACAGAGTCCCTACTGGGGCACTGCCTAGTGGAGCTGTGAGAAGAGGGCCACCATCCTCCAGACCCCAGAATGATAGATCCACCAACAGCTTGCACCATTCACCTGGAAAAGCTGCAGACACTCAATGCCAGCCTGTGAAAGCAGCCAGGAGGAGGGTTCTACCCTGCAAAGCCACAGGAGTGGAGCTGCCCTTGACTTTGGGAACCTACCTCTTGCATTGGGTTGACCTTGATTTGCGACATGAAGTCAAAGGAGATCATTTTAGAGCTTTAGAATTTGGCTGCCCTGCTGGATTTTGGACTTGCATGGGCCGTGTAACCCCTTTGTTTTGGCCAGTTTCTCCCATTTGGAATGGCTGTTTTTACCCAATACCTGTACCCCCATTTTATCTAGGAAGTACCTAGCTTGGTTTTTACTTTACAGGCTCATAGGCAGAAGGGACTTGTGTTGTCTCAGGTAAGACTTTGGACTGTGGATTTTTGGGTTAATGCTGAAATGAGTTTAGACTTTGGCAGACAGTTGGGAAGACATGGTTTTGAAATGTGTGGACATGAGATTTGGAGGGCGTAATGATATGGTTTGGCTGTGCCCTACCCAAATCTCATCTTTAATTGTACTCCCATAATTCCCATGTGTTGTGGGAGGGACCTAGTTGGAGATAATTTGAATCATGGGGGTGGTTTCCCCCATACTGTTCTTATGGTGGTGAATAAGTCTCATGAGATCTAATGGGTTTACCAGGCGTTTCCACTTTTGTTTTCCCCTCATTTTCTCTTGCCTCTGCCATGTAAGAAGTGCCTTTTGTCTCCCACCATGATTCTGAGGCCTCCCCATCCATGTGGAACTGTAAGTCCAGTTTAACTTTTTTTTCTTCCCAGTCTTGGTTTGTCTGTCAGCAGTGTGTAAACAGACTAATACAAACGCACACAAAAAAAGTATTTGTTATGTATCTACATTTAAAGTTAACTAGGTGTCTTATGTTTTTCTTCACTATATCTGGTAACCCTATCCAGGAAGGCATGATAAGAAGATGCAGATGTTGTAGTGTGTAGACCCCAACAGTAATACAATATAGCCATCTGTTTTGATAAAGGAAGTAGCAGAAAACAGAAGAAAGTCACTTTCAGATTGAAAGGTTTTGAGGATTTCATTTGCATACTTTATTCGGGGTTGAAGATGATGAATTTTTCAGCATCCCTCTTTAATTTAAGCCCCTGTTAGGAAAGTAACTATAGCGAAGCATTCATACGATGTTAAACAGAAATTATTTTAGGATTGCTGCTCCTTTTTGTATTACATTTTTAATTTGTTTCATTACGGTCTTTAATACAGATATTTAAGGTAATAGAAAAAAAAACCCTAACAGTTAGAGATGGGAATTTTAATATTACCTCAGTCGTTAAAGAACTATGTGACTATAATAGTCGCTAAATCAGGACTGCTCACAGATATGCTGGTTCTTCAGTTTCAGGCATACGGTAGGATTGCAACGTGCGGTGCTAAAGACTCATGAGTTGCTTTTGCTGATAAAACATGAGTGGAAACTTAAGAACTAAAGTTCCATTTGCTACGGCCTTATACTTGCCATAGTAACCTTGGAAATTTGTGTTAAGATGGCATTTGGACAGCTAGGGTCCCTGAATGACTATGTTGACTAGATCCACGTTGCATATATAGCGTAAATGAAAAAGAAAAGTTAAAACAGCACATTTCAGCTTATTTGTTACTGCAGCATAATGTAGCCCACACTGAGATAAACAAATTCTATGTTGAAATAGGGGTTGCTGCACTAAAGCCTGTAACATATGGCATTGGCTTATTGGTCGGATGCTGGTCCTTAGAAAACATTTTAGAGGCTAGACAAATGATACACTTCTCCTATGATAATTTGGAGTTAATGTACCTATTTCATTTATACCTCTAGAGGAAGAGGTAGAAAATAAAATGTTAGTAATTTGTGTTGGTTGCTATTTACTTTGATAAGATACTTCAAGGAACATGAATTGGATAGTTTGTAAGCACAAATAAAAGGAATAGAGAGAGTCCATAGAGTCAAAGAATTGTATGGTTGGAAGATGCAACTTCGAATATCAAAGATTAAAAAAAATTGAGAAAGCCTTTGGTCAAGAAAGGCTGATTAAACTCAAATATGGCTATTACATTTATTGTTAAACCTTCTAGACAAAAATATCTCTTTTAATGTCTAACTAAAGGTATGAAACCAAGTGAATCCTTTCAATTGGACAAAATACCTCAGGAATAAAATGCTAATGTGAACAGAGTCCTCTGCTAACTTCCATTACATGGATAGTCAGAACAAGAAATAAACATTATTTTTTCTAAGCCAGGGAGTTCTTCGGCTTCCAAGGTGTGTATATTGACTTTAACCTCTTGTCTTTTAATTTTTCTATAAAATTGGATTAATTATACTTGTCTGGTGTATTCCATAAGATAATTTTGAAAATCATGGATTTGTAGCATGAAATCCATGAGCATAAATTACAAATCCATCATAGCATTTATTTATTGAACATCATTCATGTGCTCAGCTTGTCCTAGGCTTTAGGAAATCAAACCTGAATTTTTTTCATAGAATAAAAGAAAACTAAAAATACTGTGTGATCATTAAGCATAGTGGGCTTTTGACTTACAGATGATTAGATCTCTCAGCACTGGAAGGGAAGCTCTCAAAGGATAATTGCTAGAGGTGGTAACATGTGTTGAATTTTGAAGGCCTGAGAATTGTGTCTAGGCAGAAGCCATAGCAAGAATGATGGAGACAGTAATAAAGTAGCAAATCAATAAGTTCTCGTGGGACAGTGGTGGTAGATAACATTGGGAGGTTGGTGGTGAGAGACAGATCTCTTCTGTCAAAGACTTAGGCCTTTTCTAAATCAAATCATGAATTATCAAAGAATATTCAGTATGGAGAGAAATTTGCCTTTTTAGAAATGCCAATATAATGATGGAGGGTGATTTAGAAGGGCAGATATTAATGGGTAGAAGTTTACTGAGATAATATAGGGGAAATAAGGTGGCAGTGGTAATGGAGAGAACAGAAAGTGTTCCAGAGATATTTATGAAATATTTAGGAAAGGAATCACCAGGATTTGGGGACTGACTGAATCTGAGATCTCTGGTGTAGGTGAGGTAGATGAGAGGTGGTGATTCTATGTGCTGAGGATGGAATATAGGAAGGGGAAGATTTTTGAGGGAGAGATAGTATCTTCTGTGTTGTACATGTGAGGTTTGCTATTTGCCTGTGGGTCATATAGGAATTAAGGTGAATGAACAACTGACTTTATAATACTTGGAAACATAAATATTGGAGTCGTTATTATCTAATGACTATTTAAGAAATAGATGGAGTCAGGATTTTCTTGAAGTTATCTAGAGAGGGGGAATTAAAGTAGAGGAACCGGGGTGAAGCCATGGGGAACTTAAATGTTTAATCCGTGTAACAACTGACTTTTATTGAGTACTTACCGTGGACTACCAGGCACAGTGCCAAGAGACTTACATGTATTCTTTAATTTAACTTCAACTCCATCCTATAAGACATTACACTGGTCTAATAGAGTAGAAGACAGAACCTCAGAAAGGCCACTTGCCTAAGGTCAAGGAGCTGGGAAATGGTAAAGTTAAGATTCAAATTCAGGTAACCTGATTGTAGAGTCAAAAAACTTAATTCCTGCATTTAGAGAGAGAGAGCCATAATACAAATAGGAGGGCGTGACCTAGGGGTAGGCGATATCCTGGAGGAGACGGGTATACCAGAAGCCAAGGGCAGAAAGACGTTTAAAAGAAACTCGGTTAGCAAAGGATTAAGGTTCTAAGTGCCATGGACTATTAAGGAAGATAATGTGCCTGAAAGTTTTTTATGGCTGAGGTAGTATTGGTGAACATGACAAGAGTGGAAGCCAATTTTCAGTGAGTTAAGGAGAAACTAAAACTGGCAGAGTGAAGCCGAGGTGGGTGGATCATGAAGTCAAAAGATCGAGATCATCCTGGCCAATATGGTGAAACCCCGTCTCTACTAAAAATACAAAAATTAGCTGGGTGTGGTGGCATGTGCTTGTAGTCCCAGCTACTTAGGCAGGAAAATCCCTTGAACCTGGGAGGCAGAAGTCGTACTGAGCCAAGATAGCACCATTGCATTCCATCCTGATGACAGAGACTCTGTCTCAAAACAAAACAAAACAAAACAAAACAAAACAAAACAAAACAAAAACAGAGTGAAGATGGTGACTTTCTAGAAGCTCAGTCCTGAAAGAAAGGAGACGTGCAGAAGACTTGTTGCCAGGGATGACTTGAGGCTTGAGTGTGTGTGTGGAGGGGGAGGGAGAGTTTTTTTTTGTGTAGTTTGATTTTTAGTGGAAAAGATGTGATCATGTTCAGAGGCTAGTTGAACAGAAGCTGTAGGGTAAAGAGAAAGGAGAGAGAAATATGATTGAAATGGGAGTATGGGTCTGGGAGCAGGTAGAAAGGCAGCCATGGGTAGAAGAAAGGGCACTTCTGAGAAAAGAGGAAAATAATTGGGAAGATTCAGAGTCAGGCAAGTTTGTAGGAGAAGAAGATAAAGTTGAAGTATTTCTCCCACAGATAGGAAAATACTGAGAGAGGCAAGTATTGCCTATATGCAAATTAAACCTTTTTGATTGATAATATATTTTAAAAAGTAGTTCAGTATGTCAGAAGTGTGAAAGCAAGCAAGTCTTAAAAAATCTGTGCAACTTTTGTGTCTAGGAAGAGTGTCTAGACATTGTTTTTTTCAGTCCGTACCAGGGTTTCAGGTCTGTAGCTAGGGAACAATCATTTGAATGTGAACTTGTTTATCATCAAGAGGAATTGCACTGGCTATTTATGCAAAAGATGCCAGTAAAATCCACAGAAGTCTTTGAGGAGTAGGCACTGTAAATTTCCTTTAGAAAGGGAAGTCTTCATGTCCCTCACTCTGTCCTAGACCCTTTTATGTTGACCTAATGACGGATACAGAAAACGCTGTTTTAGTCAGCTCGGGTCGCTGTAACAAAACACCACAGACTGGGGAACTTAAATAGCAGGCATTTATTTCTCATGGCTCTGGAGGCTGGGAAGTCCAAAATGAGGGCATCAGCACGGTCAGCTTCTGGTGAGGGCCCACTTCCTGGCTAGCAGATGACTGCCTTCTTGCTGTGTCATTGCATGGTGGAGAGGGAGAAGGACACGGAGATGTGCATTTTTGTTATCTATTTATTTATTTTTGAGATGAAGTCTCACTCTGTCGCCAGGCTGGAGTGTAGTGGCGCAAAATCAGCTCACTACAACCTCTGTCTCCCAGGTTCAAGCGATTCTCCTGTCTCAGCCTCCTGAATAGCTGGGATCACAGGTGCCCGCCACCATGCCTGGCTAATTTTTATACTTGTAGTAGAGATGGGGTTTCGCCATATTGGCAAGGCTGGTCTTGAAATTCCCGACCTCAGGTGATCTGCCATCCTCAGCCTCCCAAAATGGTGGGATTATAGGCATGAGCCATGGCACCCAGCCAAGATTTCCCTTTTTTAAGGGCACGAATCCCTTTGTGAGGACCCCACCTTCATGACCTTATCTCAATTTAATCACGTCCCAAAGGCCCCAGTTCCAAAAACCAACACCTTGGAGGTTTGGAGTTCAACATATTAATTTTCAGGGGACACAAACTTTCTGTCCATAACACTCTACGATCCCAGGTGACTTCTTTCTCTTGGGATAACCCCCTGTTCCTTCTGGTGTTTATACTGTCCTGTTAAATCAGAACCTTGGTGAGCTATATTTACTCAAAAGAGTTCAGGTGGTTTTATACTTTAATAAAATTTCTGTGATTTATTTCTGAAATCCATGTGGAACTCCATTTTTCTTTTAAAATCCCCAAACCTGTTTTCTCTGACTTTAAAAAAGACATCATAAGATACATACTTGTGTATGCTTAACAGGACAAATGACAATCATGAATGTTTCTTTTCAACCCTAAGGCTTCTGAGTCTACCTCCTACTTTTGGGATGCTTTTGTTGTTTTCCTAAAATTTTTGCTGTGAACTTATGGGGACTTTTTTTCCTTAGGCAAATATTTCTAAAATCAGAAGCAAAAGTTTTATCGGATACTGGTTGTCTGTTTTTTCTTTGCAAAGCTGTTTTTCGATCTGCTGTTGGTGTCATAAACAGCGTCTACAGAGGTGAATTATTGAAATGTTTGGGGGCAACCAGGGAACTGGTAAAGGGCTCCCACAAAGACTCACTTGTCACTTGGGAGAGCAGTGCCTCAGGCTACATAGACATGGTGGCTCCTAACTCAGGATGTTTTCCAAGTTTCTAGCAAATCCATAATGTCTGGGTCCTCAGTAATGAGTAAACCCAGGCCTCCAGATGACAAGGATGGTGTCCAAAAGTTTGATTGTGCTATTGAGAGGAAAGGCCATGTTGGAAGAGATTTTGAGCTGTGTTTCCCCTCTCAGAATTAAATCGTTGCATTTATTTCAGTAGCAAGCATTCCCCACCTCAATTGAGACTGCTTCAGTTTGTTTTACTATGCTAAATACTCAAAAAGTTATGCTTTGCTATGCTGCTGCCTTTTGGCTGAGCATATTTTGCGGCTCAATATTTAAATGTGCCCCTGGGAACTACTTATGGAACCATATGATGCTGTGGAAGGGCTTGCAGGGGCAGCCAAGCGCCAGACCTGGCACAAATCATTTAGCCTGTCTGGGCCTTCATGATTTCCTCTCTGGAAAGAGGAATTGGTTAGGTGACATTAAACATTGCCTTCTTGATCTACAGTTTTTATGATACCTATATATTTGAGGAAGGTGTAGAGAATTTTACATGAAACTAGAGAAATGGTTATTACGCATTTTAGCAAAAACTTCAGGAAGCTAATAGAAGTGTTATTTGAGTTAACAGAAAGGTTAAATTTGTTTTCCAAATGATTAATTACAGCAAGGAGAACTAACAATGGAGCCGTAGTGTGTTTGATTGTCTTTGGGGATGCCATATATGGTCAATAACCAAATCACAAAAAAAAATGTATATAATGGAATTAGTATGACCAAGAAATATCCATTGTATATTTTGTCTGCACCAAAATAGGTTTTTGTCACATTCCATTGTTAAGTTAAATTAGGACAACCGAATGCTTCTTAAGTTAAAACTTAAACTGACTGGCATATACTTAATATTACACTATGGAAAGTTATTTAAAAGTAAATTGTAGAGATTGTTATATTAACCCAGTAAGCTATCATACAGTAGGATAATATTGAAAACTCATTTCAAAATATAATCTTGGTTCTATCTAAGATAATTCTGTTTTTCTTGGAGATGGGGTCTCAATTCTGTCACCTGGGCTGGAGTGCAGTGGTGCAATCCTAGCTCACCGCAGGCTCCACCTCCTGGTCTCAGGGGATCTTACCACCTTAGCCTCCTGGATAGCTGGGACTACAGGCATGCACCACCATGTTCAGGTAATTTTTTGCTTTTTTTGGAGAGATCAGGTGGAGAGACAGGGTCTCATCATGTTGTCCAGGCTTGTCTCGAACTCTAGGCCAAAGTGATCCACCCACTTCAGCCTCCCAAAGTGTTGGGATTACAGGTGTGAGTTACTGCACCCAGCAGGGTAATTCTTTTGAGAAGGCATGGGCAGCTCTTAAGATTAGTGACTCATTTGGCTCCTCAGGTGTTTCAAGTGATGCCAGCCATACTTCATCTGGTAGGTACTGTGAGATTTCTGTACATTTAGACAACTGGAAGTAGTTAATAGCTCTTCGGCAAGCACAATGCCAGTCTTGTTATCTTATGCAATGAAATGTGATGTAGGGGTTAGAAACACAAACTCTGGAGTTAGACGCCCTGAATCTAATTTTGGTGCCACCTTTTACTGTGTGACTTTGGCCAAAGCACTTAGCTACTCTCTTCTGTGGTTTCCTCATCTGAAAATTAAAGATAATGGCGAGGATTAAATGAATTAATACATTTTGAGGATTCAATGTGTTAACATATTGAAAGAGCTTGCAATAGTGCCCGGCATGTAGTGAGATCCAAGTGTTGGCTATTCTTCTTATTGTTGTTGTTGTTATTATTACATCAGTGTCAGCATCATCAAAACAATATTGAGGGAGGGCTCTGTGAAATATTTATAATCTGTTCTTCTGGATATTCTAAACTGTGCCCCATTGTTAAATCATAGCTGCACAGAGCTAGAATTGTGAACCCTGTATCGATGGAGTTCATTGTTTTAGTCAGGGAACACCAAAATGCGCCAAGGTTGACTTTTGCTCATGTCATGATCTAATGCAGGTTGAATGACTCTCCTTGAAGATACTCTTCTGAGCTACAGATATATTCTCCTTCCATCATGTGAAACTGACACCTTAAACATGGGCCTGCAAAGTACCGTGGATGAAGAGAGCAGGGAGGAGTTACGTCCAGACCCACATGGAGGGTACATTGCTTTGCATAGGCCAGAACCCAGTCGCATGACCCAGACCTTGTCTCAAGGGAGGCTGGGAAATGCAGAGTTTCTGTGTATGCATGAAGAGGAAATGAGGTTAACACAGTCTCTGCTACATGTGGTCCTGCAGGCTCATTTTTACAGGTTGCTGATGAAGTCAGTGTGAGAAAGAGTTCAGTGCCACATTCTCTCATTTTTATTATATAAATACCGTTGCATGGGAATTCAGAGTGTAGCTCTGGGTATGATCTTAATTTAAGAATAGGTGTAATCCCAGCACTTTGGGAGGCTGAGATGGGCGGATCACTTGAGGCTAGGAGTTTGAGACCAGACTGGGCACCATAGTGAGACTGTGTCTCTGCAAACATTTAAAAAAGTAATAATTAGCCTGAAATGGTGGTGAATGCCTATAGTCCCAGCTACTCGGGAGGTTGAGATGGGAGGATTGCTTGAGCCCAGGAATTCAAAGCTACAGTGCAGTGAGCCATGATTGCACCACTGCACCCCAGCCTGGATGACAGAATTAAGACATTCATCAAAAAAAAAAAAAAAAAAAAAGAGTAGTCGTGACTCTTCTAGGACTTTGTTGATATTTTCTTTAAATGAAAAGTGAATTGAGAACAAATTTCCCTTTCCCAAGCTGGCAGTCTGCTGGAAGGTTTAGAGCTAAATTTGTTGCCCATCAGTAACAACTACATTCCTTGCTCAATCTTATTCTCCACAGGCTTGGTTTCCCTATATTGCTTCTTTTACAACGAGTACATGCTATTTTTGTAGTATTATAAAAATCCTTATAAATCACAATAAATTTTCTGGAACAAGATCGAACATAGGTAAGTAAGTAAACAAATTCCTTTAGGTAGAGATATATCTCATGGAAATAGTTATCACTGAGTCTATTAATTGATGAAGACAGTCTTCCTTATACCTCTTGAGAGATGAAACACTCATCATCAACAGTGGCTCAATTTGGTAGTTATTTTCAACTCCGGAGGAAAGGACAAGCCCATAGGAAGGCTTATCAGAATGTTCAGGAAAGGAGGGAGCGAGGGAGGGAGGGAGGGAGGTGGAACCCACCCCCAGACATTCCTATCCCCTATATTTTCCTCCACTGGCATGTAGAGGCATTTGAGTAGCGATACACCCCTCTACAGCAGTATTATCCTATCTCTATCCTTCCTTCCTACTCTCAGGGAATGTTTTATGTTTATCTGATATAAATCTTTAAGAAAAGGAAGAGTCTCCTCTTTTCAGAATATCAGGTTACCTTACTGCAGCTCAGGTTTCAATTGCTGATCTGGAAATTTTCTCTTAGGCTGAGGTGGGTATCTTCTTGGCCAGAGAGAAGCCAAGTGCAAGCCTGCTATGGGAGGTGTCCCTTTTCTTCTGGGAAAGGCATTAATTGGATTATCCCTTTCCTAACACAGTTTCTGATTATCCCAGGAAAGGTTTATTTTCCTTTGTTTGCCTGCTTTTTCCAGGAAAATAGCTTCGACTAATAGGAAAGGCAGAATGCCAGAGAGAGAATGTTTTCTGAAAGGCAAGGAGTTTGAAGGAAATTAGGTCTTGTCTTTCTCACCACTCTGTTTGGTGAATGTGAATTGGAAATTGGGTAAGACTGACTAGCTTAGCCAATGAAGTTATGTAGACTTGATAATGAGAGAAGAAACAGATATACCTTATGGAGAAAAAAATAAAATGGGGTGAAAGATAGAGTATTTATGATTAGTTACCTTGTGCCCAGATCCTACTGGCTAAATCACTAGTCATTTTTGTGGCTGGCCAGAGCTGATTTCCTTGCAGTCCTCTTGTAAGTTAGATAATACTGTGGCTAACCTCTAAGATAAACCCCAGTGGTCCCTACCACCTGGTAGTCATATGCCTGTGTAGTCTCCTTCCACATTTTACCAGGGTTAGTCTATAGCATAGAGCAGAAGGGGTGGTAACTCCTTTCTGAGATTAGGTTATGAAAGATTGCAGTTTTCATCTTGAATTCATTCTCTCTGTCTGTCTGCCTCAAATCTCTTGCTCTGCAGAAAGTAGGCTACCATGCTGTAAGCATCCCTATCCAGGAATCCTTGCAGCAAGGAAATGAAAGCCAGTGAGAAAGTCAGGCCTCCCAACGACCACACTAATGAGCTTGGAAGCAGATTCCCCAGCATTAGTCCAGCTGACAGCTTGTCTGCAACCTAGTGAGAAAACTTGAGCCAGAACCACCCAGCTAAGCTTCTCCCAGATTCTTGACCATCAGAAACTGTTGGAGATGATAAACGCTTGTTTTAGTCAGATAAATTTTGGGGGTAATTTGTTATGCAGCAATAGATAGCGAATACAGATGAGACAGAATAAGATTTATGCTTATTCTCAAACATCAGAAAATTAATGGTTGAGTTTTCTTGGACATCTGGAGATACCTGACTTTTCTTTCTTCTTGAATTTCTTTCCTCCTCTCCACCTTAATAAATATACTTATCACCTGGGATGGCAAAGGAAATTAGATTCTCTAGGAATGTTGAAACCCATTTGACAGTATCTTGGAGTGGTGATTGAAGAGATGAGATTGCTCCCAATGATTAGTGTGACAAGAATTTCCTCCAACAAATCTTGCAGTAATGGTCATTATTAATTATCATCTACCCAGCTCCTTCTCCACCCTCCTACACCATCTCCACTTTCTTTGGGGATTCAGAGAAGTATTTCCTCTGTTGAGAAGTGTATTAACCTGTTTTCATGAAGCCAATAAAGATTTACCTTGGACTGGGTAGTTTCTGAAGGAAAGAGGTTTAATTGACTCACAGTTCCGGATGGGTAGGGAGGACTTACACTCATGGGGGAAAGCAAAGAGGAAGCAAGATACCTCTTACATGGCAGCAGGCAAGAGAGAAGGGTGTGCAGGGGAACTCCCCTTTATCAAACTATCAAATCTCATGAAACTTACTATCATGAGAACAGTACAGGGAAACCCATTCTCATGATTCAGTTACCTCCCATTTGTTTCCTCCCATGATGTGGGAATTATGGGAGCTATATTTCAAGATGAGATTTGGGTGGGGACACAGCCCAAATCATAACAGAAAGTAAAGAACAGATTAAGACAGAATCTGCTTCCAAATGTACTGGTCTGAAGTTAGTTTTTTCTCCCCGTATGTTCTATTTTATCCCATTAATATTAGGATAATGGACAGAGAACATCTTTCAGGAGCTAGATATTCCACCTTAGATTTTGCCATAAGATGCTGCAAAGAATCACAGGACAGCATCAGTTTCACTTCCTCCTTTACTAATATTCAAGAGCTAAGCAGGGAACTCTTCTTGATGTAACTGGACCCCAGTGTACATTTTAATGTTCTATTTAAATGGAAGGTGTCTGGTATTTTACTAATGCATTAATTTATAATACAACTTCTTTTGTAAAGCATGGCAAACACAGTTTTGCTTTTGTTATCTCAGACTTAGGTAATGCTTTCTAATTTAACAGTGAGAAGGTAAAGTTCTATGATTTGTCCAGAGCTCTCCAGCTGGATAGAAGCACTAATGACTAGAATCCTCCTTTCCTACCTAACTTCCAGTCCTTCTTTTTTTTAACCCAGAAGATTAGGCAGCCAATTAGTTGAATTCAATTCAATTTCTTACATATGCAGTGAATGACTTTCATATAGTTAATATTGCCCAAGATACAGAGTTTCCATGAAGTTTCAGAGCTGGGGCTCATTATTCACTGAGATAGTGAGTACAGATTTCAGCTAGTGAAAAACAGTTTGGACAAGTCATTTGATTATTATTCAATAAAATCCATTTTACATAAAATAACATTTTGGCTAAAATTGAATGGCATTTCCTTATCTTGGACCACACTGTATTGTCATGCAATATGGTAAAAATACTCAGAATATGTTTGACATTCAGCCATGCTGTGGAAATGAAACAGATTCCAGAAAAATCACTTGCATTTGAACCTCCTGCATTTGCTCATCTATCTTTGCAGCACCTCTGCTGAAGTGTGTCTAAAGTGGTATGCATTTATTCACAGGATTGCAGTTTACATGCAGGGGCTACCTCCCATCCTGAGCATGGCTAAAAATACTGTTAATCATGCAGAATGTGACTTGTTTCAGTTCTATTTGGCCATGGAGGACATTAATCAGTGTTTTCTCTGATAGAATGTTCTGGTAAATGAGTTAACGTAATGATTTAAAAAACAGAGAATGAATAGATCTAAAAATAGATTCCTATTTAGAAAAATCTATACCCCTTCCTCTTAGACACAATTCTGCTGGTTGACTATTCACAGCAGTCAAGGTACAGAGCCTTGTAAGGACTTTGCCCCTTTTTCGGTGCACATATGGGCACACCTAAGACCCCGCAGGACCGTTGATCTGTAGTGCAGGGCAATTAAACTACCAGATTCCAGCTGGGCTGTACCTTTTAGATTTTCCTAACATTAATTTCTACATGAGCCAAGGCAAATGAGCAACTGGGAAACCTGATTAGTCTTCTCAAGGCTTCCTCTGTGGACTGTCTCATTTCTCCCCAGTGAAGGCATTGTTGTTCTGCAGTTCTGTTACCTGCATACTAAACATTTCTTCATTATCTTAAAAGAAGGGAGTACTCCTAAATAACATACGTATAATTCCCAGTTACATCATTTTATTTTTAATCACTATGCAAATCTAATGAGCTACCTTTAATTTTTGTTGTTCCCTAAGTGAGATATCCTTCAAAAATATTTAAAGAAGTAGTATTATTTCAAAATATACACAGCAAAATAGCATAGATTTCCTCACAAATAACAACCAGATAGGCATTCAGTGGCCTTAGGGATTCTATTATTTATGAATAAACACAGTTTGGAACTGTCTTGAACTGTCTTGGAAGTATTTGAATTGAAAAATGGAAAAGGCTACTACTGTCATCATTGGTTCAGTCTGGATAGCTTCTTACTGAGGGTCTTGACATTTGCTGCTCTATTAGGATTCACTGGAATTTATGCACCATAAATGAATAGACACATGCACACTCTTGCTCATAAGGACTTGGGCTTTACAGCCTATTTGATTACTCACCCTGGTCTGTGTGGCGGTCATAACAGACCCTTTCTTCGGGTCCTAGCAGTCTACTCCAGCCCTTATGACTGGGTTGACCCTGGGTTCTTGAAGAGTAGCAGGACATGCAGGCCCAGAGTAGGAACTCAGTTCATATTTGTTAAATAAAGTGCTGAATCTTGCAGAAGAAAGATCAAGACAGAAAAGTTAACATTTGACCAAATCAAATTTTGTTGAGACTGCTTTCTGCTAAGGATTTTACTATTTAGTGACGTGGCATTTTTGTGTCTTCCTGAGATCTCCTTTGTGTTCTGTCTCTCACACTTGTTCTTCCATAGTAAGGACTAAGGAGGGAGAAAGTCTTCAGCTCTTCTCAAGGCATGAAATTTAAGGAAGAGAGTGGTTTGTGACACATGTGGGGCCTATCATTAGGCTTTAGGCATGTATAACAGCCCCCCAACCCCTTATTCCACACAACAAGATGTCATGTAAATTTGGAATATTTATCCGTATATGTGGTTTTTATTTTTATTTTTTTATGTTATTTTTTGAAACAGAGTCTTGCTCTGTTGCCTGTACTGGAGTGCAGTGGCGCAATCTTGGCTGGCTGCACCCTCTGCCTCCTGGGTTTAGGAGATTCTCCTGCCTCAGCCTCTCAAGTAGCTGGGGCTACAGGCACCCACTACCCTACTTGGTTAATTTTTTGTATTTTTAGTAGAGACAGGGTTTCATCTGTTAGCCAGGATGGTCTCAATCTTCTGACCTCGTGATCCGCCCGCCTCAGCCTCCCAAAGTGCTGGTATTACAGGCATGAGCTGCCATGCCCGGCCCTATACATGTATTTTTTAAGGAAGACGATCCAAGCTTTAAGCAGATGCTCAAAGGGGTTTGTGCTCTCAAACTGTCAAGAACCACTGCCAGAGAATTTGCCAGCAGTGATTGTAGACAGACTTTGTAATTGAATTAGTAACTAACCAGGACCCTAGGTACTTGGGTTTTAAAAAATGCAATTATGAAAGTGGTTCATTAGAAATAATTTTGCTGTTAGACACACAAGATGCTATTTGAATGAAAAGTTTTATTTTCCAAATAATCCAAACTTTGTGGCATGCTTTGTGGTTTAAATTTTTGCTTAAACTTGGAGCTGATTTTCTTTCAGATATAAAAGTTCTTGTTCTGCTCTCATGGATTCTTGAACAGAAAAAGAGTGTTCACTGAAAATGGAGCATTTGTAAATTATGTCTTTCAGTACAATGGGAATGTAGGTTTCATTTTTCATTCATTTTAGTCTAGTATAACTCTGGTCTCTCATGTCTGAAATACGTATATTTTTTGGAGTCTATTTTGTCTGCTGGCCAATATTCATTAAAAAAATGGATCTCTTAGAAGGCAGAGTAAGTTCAGCATGTTTTGTTTAATCTTTATGGTAAATACAGATTTCCCATTAAAAGGTAAATTCTTTTGAAAAGTTAAATAGAAAGATGCTTTAAAAAGTGCCTTACAGATTGGAGGACTAAGAAAAACTGAGAGAATTTACTTGATTGCAAGTTGGATACATTTCCATTTATTTTTAATAAGCTCTGATGTATATGTTACATATATACACATATACATATATGTTTTTCATATGTATGTACACACGCAAACATACACATATACATATAAAATATCAAAAAAGAGAACAGAATGTCAGGCTACCTAGTTTGTGTCTAGAACATAATAAGTTTTGTCTTTACTGAGATGGTTTAATCAATAAGTAGTTTAGCATTAATTCATTCATTCATTCAGTAGACATTTGGGTACCTACAATGTGCTAAGGTCTTTATTAGTTTCTGAGGTGAAAATTTGAGTGAAAAGTGATCGCTCCTCAAAGGCCTGCCTTTAACCACAGGAAAAAGACTAAACACAACCCACCATGCTCAGGGTCAGTATTGTCAGTGGAAGCAGGATAACAGGGCTGGATCTGAAGTGAGACCCCCGGGTATAAACTTGGTGCCCATTACATATCAGCCTTGTGACTATGATCAGTCACTATGCCACTTTGGACCCCTGATTCTTTGTTTTTTTCCTTTTCAACTTTTTTTTTTGAGACAGAGTTTTACTCTTGTTCCCCAGGCTGGAGTGCAATGCTGTGATCTCAGTTCACCACAACCTCTGCCTCTTGAGTTCAAGCATTTCTCCTTCCTCAGCCTTCCGAGTAGCTGGGACTACAGGCATGAGCCACCACACCCAGCTAATTTTTAAATTTTTTTAGTAGAGACAGGGTTTCACCATGTTGACGAGGATGGTCTCGATCTCTTGACGTTGTGATCTGCCCACCTCGGCCTCCCAAAGTGCTGGGATTACAGACGTGAGCCACCATGCCTGGCCTCTTTTCAACTTTTAGTGTAGGTTTAGGGGGTACATGTGATGATTTGTTACATGGGTAAATTCCATGTTGCAAGGGTTTGGTGTACAGACTATTTTGCCACCCAGGTAGTAAACATAGTACTTAATAGGTAGATATTTGATCCTCACCCTTCTTCTACTCTCCACCATCAAGTAGGCCTTGGTATCTATTATTCCCCTCTTTGTGTCCATTAGTATCCAATGTTTAGCTACCACTTGTAAGTGAGAACATGTGGTATTTGCTTTTCTGTTTCTGTGTTAATTTGCTTAGGATTATGTCCTCCAGCTCGATCCATGTTGCTGCAAAGGATATGATTTCATTATTTTTTTTTATGGCTGCATAGTATATTCCATGCTGTATATGTACCACATTTTCTATATCCAGGCCACCATTGATGGGCATCTAAGTTGAATCCGTCTTTGCTATTATGAATAGTACTATGATAAACATGTGTGCATGTGTCTTTATGGGGGGATGATTTGTATTTCTTTGGGCATATACCCAGTATGGGATTGCTGGGTCAAGTGGTAGTTCTAAGTTCTTTGAGAAATCTCCAAACTGCCTCTACAGTAGTGAACTAATTTACGTTCCCATGAGCAGTGTATAAGTGTTCCCTTTTCTCTGCAATGTTACCAGCATTGGATTCTATTTATCTTTTATCTTTTATTTTTAATATATATATGTATATATTTTATTGCATTTTAGGTTCTGGGGTACATGTAAAGAAAATGCAGGATTCTTGCATAGGTACATACATGGCAATGTGGTTTGCTGCCTCTATCCCCGTCGCCTATATCTGGCATTTCTCCCTGTGTTATCCCTCCCCAAATCTTTACCCCCCACTGTCCCTCCCCTAGTTCCCCCACCTCAGAACTCAGTGTGTGATGCTCCCCTCCCTGTGTCCATGTGTTCTCATTGTTCAACACCTGCCTATGAGTGCGAACATGCAGTGCTTGATTCTTTGTTCCTGTGTCAGTTTGCTGAGAATGATGGTTTCCAGGTTCATCCATGTCCCTACAAAGGACACGAACTTGTTTTTTATGGCTGCATAGTATTCCATGGTGTATATGTGCCACATTTTCCCTGTCCAGTCTATCATCGATGGGAATTTGGGTTGGTTCCATGTCTTTACTATTGTAAACAGTGCCGCAGTGAACATACGTGTGCATGTGTCCTTATAATAGAACGATTTATAATCCTTTGGATATATACCCAGTAATGGGATTGCTGGGTCAAATGGAATTTCTATTTCTAGGTCCTTGAGGAATCACCACACTGTCTTCCACAATGGTTGAACTAATTT
>CAUYLG010023256.1:0-28327 GCA_963573385.1 Cacajao melanocephalus | reverse complement strand
AAAAAAGCTAGTTCCTGGATTCATTGATCCATGTTCATTGTGGCACTGTTTACAGTAGCAAAGACCTGGAACCAACTCAAATGCCCATCAGTGATAGACTGGATAAAGAAAATGTGGCACATATACACCATGGAATACTATAAAAATATTCAGCCATAAAAATGATGAATATTTTTATCATTTGCAGCCATATGATATGATATTTGATATTATCAAATATGCAGCCATAAAAAATGATGAGTTCGTGTCCACCATAGGGATGTGAATCTGGAAACCATCATTCTCAGCAAACTGACACAAGAAAAGAAAACCAAACACCACATGTTATCACTCATAGGTGTGTGTTGAACAATTAGAACATGTGGACACAGGGAGAGGAGCATCACATACTGTGGTCTGTTGGTGGGAGCTAGGGGAGGGACAGCAGGGGGGTGGGGAGATATAACGAGGGGAGAAATACCAGATATAGGTGATGAGGGGATGAAGGCAGCAAACCACCTTGCCATGTATGTACCTATGCAACATTCCTGCGTGATCTGCACATGTACCCCAGAACCTAAAGTACAAAAAAAAAAAAAGTACTGTATTAGTTTGTTCTCACACTACTAATAAAGACATACCTGTGACTGGGTAATTTATAAAGGAAAGAGATTTAATTGACTCACAGTTTCACATGACTGGGGAGGCCTCACAATCCTAGTGGAAGATGGAGGAGCAAAGGCATGTCTTACATAGCAGCAGGCAAGAGAGCCTGTGTAGGGGAACTGGATTTTATAAAACCATCAGATCTCGTGAGACTTACTCACTATCATGAGAACAGCACAGGAAAAACCCACCCCCATGATTCACTTACCTCCCACTGGGTCCTTCCCATTACGTGAGAATTATGGGAGCTACAGTTCAAGATGAGATTTGGGTGGGGACGCAGCCAAACCATATCAGCTGCTAAATAGCAATTTGATAAAGGAAGTCTACAAAACACACACAGATACACACACACACAAAATCATGCTTAAAGGTGAAACACTGAATGCTTTCTACCCAAGATAGGAAAACACAAGGATATTTACTTTTACCACTTACTGGAAGTCTTGTCAGTACAGTCATGGAAGACAGTGTAGATTATTAGCTTACCACCTCACACCCCATTTCCATATTCTCTATCATAGCATCCTTTTTTCCCTAATAGTTATTATATATTCATTAATTTACCTCTGTATTGCCAGTCTTTCTTAGTAAGCTCCTGGAGGGGGACATCTGGCATAGTATCTGTCATAGAATTTAAATAAATATTTAGTGTATTAATGAATGCATTTATTGTTTAGGAAACCTTCTCTTCCCTAGCTTTTCCTTCTTGTGGAGAGATATTTACTAATTTATCCCCAGGGAAGGAAAAGTGAGTGATCTCATTGGTGAGTTTAGAAGGAGCTAGGCAAGTTTAGCTGAGATGGTTCCTTTTAGTTGTAGAGAGCACACATTATATTCTCCTCTTCTATGTAATAAGTTTTATAGGGGAAGCTCACACTGCAGGGAGGTGCTGCTTATGACTGAGTAGGTAAATCTGTTTGATTCTCCAGTCAAACAGTATTAGCAAGTTTACCTGTTCTGAAACCTGGTATGTTTTCTACAATTCAGCTTTGCTAATGTGGCTTACATTTTTATCTTTAGCTCCCTGGTTTACATGACTGAATTCAAGAAGGAAAAGGGGCAGGAAGTATTATTCATTGACTTACCTCAATATTCACTACCTAAAATTTAAAATAATATTTTTCAACAAACAGTATTAAATTGCACTAGGCACATTGGCTGTCGTCTGTAATCCTAGCACTTTGGGAAACGAGACAGGAGTATCTCTTGAGGCCAGGATTTCGAGACCAGCTTGGACAATATAGTGAGATCCTGTCTTTACAAAAAAAAAAAAAAAAAAAAATTAGCTGGGTATGGTGGTGCATGCCTGTAATGCTTGTAGTCCTAGCTACTCGGGAGGTTGAGGTGGGAAGGTGGGAGTATTGCTCAAGTCCCAGAGTCAGAGGTTGCAGTGAGCTATGATGGCACCATTGCACTCCAGCCTAGGCCACAGAGTGGGACCCTAACACACACACACACACACAGGAAGGAAGGGAGGGAGGGAGGGAGGCAGGATTGCAAACTAGTTTTTAAAAAATCACACAAGCTGCAACATACAAATGGCTAGTTTTAAGGAAGGAAAGGAGGGAGAGATGGAGGGAGGGAGGGAAGGAGAATTACAAACTAGTTTTAAAAAGTCACACAAGCTGCAACATACAAATGGCTAGTTAAAATAATTGCTGTCATTCATTGAGGGCTTGCTATGTACTGTGCTATGTCCTTAACACTTTACATGCATTATGTTATTTAATTTTTTAGCAACCCAATAATATGGTTAATTTTCTCACTTTACTGTACCAAATAGTTACATAGGGTTTGTTATGTGCTAGGCACTCTCTATACACCTTACTTATTCTACCCGTTTTATAGACTAGGATTAAGCAGTTTGCCTTAGTAGTTGAGCCAGTCTTTGAACTTAGGAAGGCTAACTAGATCCTGTGCTTTTAAACTATTCTATACTACCTCACTAGAAAACAAAGAAATAGAATGCTTTTCTATTCTCATCTTAATTTTATTTTTAAATTTAAAAAATAGCAAGTTTGGGCCAGGCACAATGGCTCATGCCTGTAATCCCAGCAATTTGGGAGGCTGAGGCAGGTGCATTACCTGAGGTCAAGAGTTCAAGACCAGGCTGGCCAACATGGAGAAACCCTGTCTCTACTAAAAATACAAAAAAAAAAAAAAAAAAAAAAAAATTAGCCTGTAGTGGTTAGCGGGCGCCTGTAGTCCCAGCTACTCAGGAGGCTGAGGTGGGAGAATCGCTTGAACCCGGGAGGCAGAGGTTGCAGTGAGCCAAGATTGTACCACTGGACTCCAGCCTGGGCAACAGAGGGAGACTCTGTCTCAAAAAACAAACAAAAAATAGCAAGTTTGTACTAACAAATCTGTGCAGTGCAACAAAATGTAAAATTAAGTTACCTTATTTACACTCTCAAATTCTACTCCTCACAAAGTCAACAGCCCTTAATGTCTTGATGTGTACTCTTTAGGACTTTCAAGAAAGGAAAAATTTTTAAATTAGATACTGTTTTTTTCCTAGTAGTATAGCAGATTTAAAAACGATTACTGGCTGGGCATGGTTGCTCATGCCTGTAATCTCAGCACTTTGAGAGCCCGAGGTGGGTGGATTGCTTGAGGTCAGGAGTTTGAGACCAGCCTGGCCAACATGGTGAAACCCCATCTCTACTGAAAATACAAAAAAAAGTAGCTGGGCATGGTGGCCACCTGTAATCCTAGCTACTCGGGAGGCTGAGGCAGGAGAATCACTGAACCTGGGAGACGGAGGTTTCAGGAGCCCAGATCATGCCACTGTATTTCAGCCTGGGTGACAAAGTGAGACTTCATCTAAAAAATAAACAACAACAAAAAACAATTACTAATATATATTATTGGCAAATGTATGGAGATCAAGCACTTAGGTACACTACTGATGGGAATGTAAATTTGTACAGTATTTCTGGTACATAATTTGACAGCCTATCAGAATTTTAAATGTGTTTATCTTTGATCTATCAGTTGTTTTTCAAGGGGTTTTTTCTAGGAAAAAATTGGATAAATACCATGAAATTTGTAAGATGTATGCATAAAGGTAAAAATACATACTGTACAGTTTATAATAGCAAGTTTTAAAACTCACCGTTTGAACAGTGCTTGACTGATCTGGAGGTGTTTGGTGAATTACAGTATGTTACCATATAGGCAGTTAAATAATGGAGGAGTTTTTTCTTTGTGAGATAAATCAGAGTAGACTTCAAGTAAAATAAACCTTCTCCTTAAGAAAAATCAATTCCTTTAAATCAGTTTCCTCATTTAAAATCAGTATAAGGTGATGTATGGAACTTACTAACATAGCTCCTGATAATAAGTAACTGCTATTATTATTACCATCTCCAAGTTTTTTAGTTAACATTTTTTAGTAATCAGAAAGAAAATATTTACACACATACACACACACACACACACACACACACACACACACACACAACTTCAGCTAGGTAGCTTATACCATATCAACTATCAAAGGTTTGTTAAAGACCAATTCTTAGATTCAACAAACATAAATTTAGGTGGTCTGGCTCCCTGTGAACTCCGGCAACTCCCTAAATTTTAAAAATAACCTTATCTCTAAAATGGAAATCCTAACCAAAGTGCCAAACTCTGAGTGTTGTTTTGAGGCTCGAATGAAATAATGTAAATATGAGTAATTTGAAAAAGTGCTCTGTAAACACATTTAGTGTAAGAGCTGGTTTTAAGCTTATTGCTTTGCTAGATTGTCTATTGCCTAACATAGTGCCTGGAATCTAATGGGTTATACATTTGTTACTTACGTATTTTTTAATTGATAAATTGTTTGCTTTTTTCCTGCATATTCAAAGTTTGGTTTATTATAATCCTTTGATAGATAGATTTTCAGTTTTTTCACTTTTTGTTATTATTGAAAAATTATTAAAATTGGTTTACATTGTTGCTCTTTCTCTTAATTTAGGAATGGAACATTACTAAACTTTCAATTGAGTATGATTCTGAGCCCTTTGGCAAGGAACGAGATGCAGCTATTAAGAAACTAGCAACTGAAGCTGGAGTAGAAGTCATTGTAAGAATTTCACATACCTTATATGACCTAGACAAGTGAGTCTTTTTTTTTTTTTACTATGGGAAAATGCATATAACAATGTTTATCATCTTAACCATTTTTAAGTATATAATTTGGTGGTATATTAACTACATAGAGAAGTTTTTAACTGAGGTTTATGAAGTAGAAATCATAGAGTTATGGGAGAATTAAGTGAATATATGTCAAATCCTTAGCATTTTATTTCGCTGCTACTGACCCAACGACAGGTATCAGCATTTCCATTTCAAAACTGTTATGGATTAAGACTATTACAAAATTTTCCTTGACTACTCTTAACTCAGCCTCCTGTGGTCTTGCCTTTTTGGGCTCTTAGCATTATCAATTTTATAGTTATATTATTCATCGTTATAAATTGCCTTGATGTTTTGTATGCTTGTTTAATATTATTTTCATATATGTCTATCTATCTGTCTGGATTTTAAATCCAGATGCAAATTGGATGTAATATAATGTGCATAGCTGTAGTCCTCTGAACAATCACATAATAGGATGTTTCTCAAAGTGTGTTTCTTGAAACACCAGTCCTGGCTGATGCTTTGTCCCACAGAAATTCTGTGGTCAAACTTAAATTTAGGGAGTATTATATGCTTGAGTCTTAGAGGTCTATAAAACTTGTTAACTTATTAAAACTTTTGGTATGCCATTGCCCTTTTAAGTACTGAAATCTTATAATTTATGTACTTTTTTTTTTTTTTTTTTTGAGACAGAGTCTCACTCTGTCACCAGGCGCCAGGCTGGAGTGCAGTGGCACAATCTTGGCTCACTGCAACCTCTGCCTCCTAGGTTCAAGCAATTCTCCTGCCTCAGCCTCCCGAGTAGCTGGGACTACAGGCGCACGCCACCACGCCCAGCTAATTTTTGTATTTTCAGTAGAGACAGGGTTTCACCATGTTGGCCAGGCTGGTCTCGATCTCTTGACCTTGTGATCTGCATGCCTTGGCCTCCCAAAGTGCTGGGATTACAGGCTTGAGCCACCACACCTGGCCTAATTGATGTACCTTTTAAATCATTTTACTTTTTTAGTAATTTATATCTTTTATCTAGTAAAATAAATTCTGTAACATGACAAACTAGTTGATTTGATTTCACATTTTAAGTGTATCAAAAAATCATGATTTGATTCAGACAAAGGTCTTACTTGATACTAAGCTAGAATTCATATATCTTTTAGTAATAACCTTGCCTTCTAGCTCATCAGTTTGCTTAACTTTAGGGAGCTCATAGGAAGGAGGTGGCAAAATAGGATAAAAGCAGCTGCTTCTAAGTGGGAGATTCAGTGTTATGCATAAAATTAGTGTTTATTGGATTGAATGCAAACATTTACTATATGTAATCTTATCATATTAAAATGTAACATACAGAAAGTGTTTTGTCGTAAGATTTTCATTTTGCTGCTATTGTGTAATTACCAATGTCCTCAGTAGTAGTATTGTAGTACATTACATTATCAGTTTATTCATAGGGTTGCAGTGAATTTTGCTACAAATTCATTGCAACCCTATGAATAAACATTACTAATTCATGTAATGGTTTTGTAGCAAAATTCATTGCAACCCTGTGAATAAACTCAAAATACACCAAAGCAAAATTTACTTAAAGCAAACAGGATAGCTTTTATGCTGATTGCTTTCTGTATTACTTTCTGTATCTGTAGTTGATACATCACTATGTGTAGTATAATGAAAAATACAATAAAATACACTAAGAAAACCTTGATTTGCCATTTATCAGTTATATGACCTTGACTAGACTACTTAACCCTCCTGGTAGGCCTGTTTCCACATGTATAAAATGATGGAGTTGGATTTCACCTGTCATTTTTTATTAAGGCCAATTGCTAAGCAAATGACCATAGTGAAAAAGAGTAGTTATTCCAAAATAGTGTTTAAATTTAATCTAAACTACCATTGGCAAAGCTAGTTTTTTTTTTTAATTAAGACTTGATTGAGGTAATTAGTGATCAGAAGTAAATGAAAAGGTAAATTTAAATAACTTGAAATTTGGGGGCTTATGTGTTCTAAGTATGTGACATAGATACATATGTTGACATCTCTAATGAAGGCATAAGTACAATGGAAAATAGAAAGTAATTGTTACCACAGTAATATAGAATCCAAATTAATAAAATTTGCTGAAGGAAATAGGGGAATTGTATTAGTCTGTTTTCACGCTGCTGATAAAAACATACCCAAGACTGGGCAATTTACAAAAGAAAGAGGTTTAATGGACTTACAGTTCCACATGGCTGGGAAGGCCTCACAATCATGGCAGAAGGCAAGGAGGAGCAAGTCACGTCTTACATGGAAGACAGCAGGCAAGGAGGGAGCTTGTGCAGGGAAACTCCCCCTTTTAAAACCATCAGATCTTGTGAGACTTACTCACTATAATGAGAACAGCATGGGAAGGACCTGCCCTCATGATTCGGTTACCTCCCACAAGGTCCCTCCCACAACATGTGGGAATTGTGGAAGTTACAATTCAAGATGAGATTTTGGTGGTGTCACAGCCAAACCATATCAGGAATGTAGATCCAAGGATACAAAGTAGAAGTTCTATAAGATGAACAAGTCTAGAGGTCTAGTGTGCAGAGTGAGGATTTTAGTTATTAAAATTGTATTTTATTTGGAATTTTTATCAAGTAGATTTTAGCTGATTTTGTCACACACATACAAAAAAGTAACTATATGAGATTTATAAATATGTTAATCTGCTTCACTATAGTAACCATTTTACTGTCTACTTGTATACCATAACGTGTTGTAAACCTCAAATATACACAGTTAAATTTATTTTTTCTAAATGAGACCTGCTGATTACTCTTTCATGTAATTGTCAACCTGGTTTAGTTTTTATTGGTGATTGAGAGATTCTTTGAGCTGGGCATAACATGTTTTTCATGTGTCTGTGTGTATTAACTTTTTGTTATTGCCTTTAGACTAATTTACCCACTTGTTTTTTCTCTCATAAGTCCTTAATATTCTTTGTCTTAAAGGTTTTGATATTTGCATAGTGTATATATTTGATACCTAGAGGATGTCTAGAAGCTAAAGAGAATGATTTTTAAACTCATTAATCATTTTGAACACATTTCTTGGTCATTATAACAAGCTAACATTCTCCTTGAAGATTTCAGTGATTAATTTTATTTTCTGCTGTTTAAGCCTTTTGGGAGCTTATTAACCAAAACTTACTGTCATTTTTTATACTAACCTACATTTTACTAACTGTTGTTATAGGATCATAGAACTCAATGGTGGACAACCGCCTCTAACTTATAAAAGATTCCAGACTCTCATCAGCAAAATGGAACCACTAGAGATACCAGTAGAGACAATTACTTCAGAAGTGATAAAAAAGTGCACAACTCCTCTGTCTGATGACCATGATGAGAAATACGGAGTCCCTTCACTGGAGGAGCTAGGTAAGTATAAACTATAATCAGTGTGAGTCTTAAAAGTTAGTAAATCATAAATTACTTAGAAAATTTCCCTTTCAGTCTCGCCATGTAAAGTATTTTGCATTAGGAGAGAAAGAAAGGGCGGGGGAAGAAGAAAGAAAGAACTCTTTAAGAAGTGACATGTTTGTTCATCATTTATGTGTTCTATAGATATGTAATCTATTGTTATCACCTTAAGATGTATATCCTAAAAAATTGAAACCATGTCAAACCATGTCATACCCTCTATAGGTGAGGGCTTTTTTTAGGCCCTCAGTTCATTTTTATGGTACTCTCTTGAAATTTTTCTGCAAAGTAATTTATTCTCCCAGTTATTGGGGTTAAATAAAAGTTATTTTAGTTTTAGAAGAATGATTTTTTTTATTTTCTTTCTTTTAGGTTTTGATACAGATGGCTTATCCTCTGCAGTGTGGCCAGGCGGAGAAACTGAAGCACTTACTCGTTTGGAAAGGCATTTGGAAAGAAAAGTATGATAGTGTAGATTATATAGCTATGCTATTTCCAAACTGCCATTTAAAAATAATTTTCCTCTTTTAAAAATAACAAATACATTGTTGAAAGGGGAGCATTAAGGGCAATGGTTAAAGTAGAATAAACCTAATTGTTTGAAAATTAACTACCGTCTCTTCACTTAAATATTCTTTCTCCTTCTCTTCTAATTATTTCCCCTTTAGCTACTACCACACTACCTCTTCTGTTCTTTCTGCCTAAGCTGGTATCTAATGGCCATAACTTCGAAAGTAGGATAGAATTCTATTTCACGTTTACCTTTGTGTTAAAGAGGCAGGTTGAAGGCCAGGCATGGAGGCTCACACCTGTGATCCCAGCACTTTGGGAGGCTGAGGCAGGTGAATCACTCGAGATCAAAAGTTAGAGACCAGCTTGGCGAACATGGCAAAACCCCCATCTTTATTAAAAATACAAAAATTAGCCAGGTGTAGTGGTGTGTGCCTGTAATTCCAGCTATTTGGGAGGCTGAGGCATGAGAATTGTTTGAACCCAGGAGGCAGAGTTGCAGTAAGCCAAGATCACACTACAGTACTCCAGCCTGGGTGATGGAGTGAGGCTCTATCTCAAAATAAATAAAGAAATTCTCCAGGCATGGTGGCTCATGCTTGTAATCCCAGCACTTTGGGAGGCCAGGGTGGGTGGATCACTTGAGGTCAGGAGTTTGAGACCAGCCTGGCCAACATGGTGAAATCCCATTCCTACTAAAAATACAAAAATTAGCTGGGCATGGTTGTGTGTGCCTGTAGTCCCAGCTACTCAGGAGATTGAGGTAGGAAAATCCTCTACCTGGGAGGTGGAGGTTGCAGTGAGCCAAGATTGCTCCACTGCACTCCAGCCTGGGTGACAGAGCAAGACCCTGTTACAAAAAATAAAAAGAGATGTTGAAGGTCCTCTCAGCTTTCTGTTAGAAATTTGAAGGTAATTTATTTCGTATGAATATGTGTCACACAAGGATGACTGAAACAAGAGAATGCTCACTTTTTTATCCTCTCATATTTTTTTATTAAAACATGTAATTTGTGGCTAGGATAAGATCTGATTCCCCAAGAACTATGTAACTTTTTTTTAAAAAGCCTCCATTCTGAGCATTCTTTTAAAACGAAAAATACAATTAGTTAATGTAATTTTCTCTGTGTGTTTTCAGGCTTGGGTGGCAAACTTTGAAAGACCTCGAATGAATGCGAACTCTCTGCTTGCAAGTCCTACTGGACTTAGTCCTTATCTCCGATTTGGTTGTTTGTCATGTCGACTCTTTTACTTCAAACTAACAGATCTCTACAAAAAGGTATTCTCTAAAATTAGAGTTTATTGTTTAATACTTAAAAAAAAAATTCTGATAGTACGTCTTTGCTTTTTAACCATAGGTAAAGAAGAACAGTTCCCCTCCCCTTTCCCTTTATGGGCAACTGCTATGGCGTGAGTTTTTCTATACAGCAGCAACAAATAATCCACGCTTTGATAAAATGGAAGGAAACCCTATCTGTGTTCAGATTCCTTGGGATAAAAATCCTGAGGCTTTAGCCAAATGGGCAGAAGGCCGGACAGGCTTTCCATGGATTGATGCCATCATGACACAGCTTCGTCAGGAGGGCTGGATTCATCATCTAGCCAGGCATGCAGTTGCTTGCTTCCTGACACGAGGGGACCTGTGGATTAGTTGGGAAGAAGGAATGAAGGTAAGTATTCGAAGGTTATAGCATATCTTATTTTGAAGGAATCCTTACCTTAATAAAACAAATCCGAGAAGTTGTCTGTTATACACATTCATTTATAGTCTAGTTTTTCGGTAGGTAAAACATTTAATTCCCCAAATACAGGCACACTTTCAGAGAGAAAAATGGTGTAATCAGACAAGCAAAAAGGTGAAAACTGGTTAAACTGATTAACCTAAACTCATTTCAATGGTTAATCCAGCCTAGCCACTAAGAGAACTGTAAAATTTAACACTGGATTTCTTGATAGATATAGGTGATATTTCTGTCACAAAAAGAATTCACTCAAGTTCCTACAAGTAGTGAGTTCATGTTACAAAATTTTAAAATATAAATCATTTCACCTCACTTCAGCTTCACAGCTTTTTACCAATACTTCTGTAAAGAGAAGCATACTGCATTTTGTGACATCATCTTGTGGTTATAAGTAATAAGACTTACGTAATTTTTTTTTTTGAGTTGGAGTCTTGCTCTGTTGCCCAGGCTGATGTGCAGTGACGTGATCTCGGCTTACTGCAGCCTGCTTAACCCAGGTTAAAGCAATTCTTCTGCCTCAACCTCCCGAGTAGCTGGGATTACAGGTGCCTGCACTGTGCCCAGCTAATTTTGTATTTTTAGTAAGAGACAGGGTTTTACCGCATTGGCCAGGCTGGTCTTGAACTCCTGACCTCAAATGATTCTCCTGCCTCAGCCTCCTGAAGTTCTGGGATTACAGGTGTGAGCCACTGCATCCGGCCATTACATACATTTTTTACCTTTCTGGCTCTATCATACATTTTCCCCATCCAAGAACCATTTCTGATCCTATGTGGTTTTTTTTTTTAATCTCTTACATTTCCTAGTACACAATTGTGTACAGAGAAGAAATATAACATTTAATGAATATATCTATCATCATTTAACTCTGTTTTCTTTCTGATCAAGGAATTTAAAATTAAACGGTGTAATGCTAGTATATATTTGTAAGTGAATTCATATTCGAGTATCCTTCCTTTATTTAGGCTAGTGTACTAAGTTAAGTTTTTGTTGGTGATTTATGTAATAGCATTTTTGCTTTCTTGAAAGTGGTTTACTGCTTTTCCTGTATCTGCCAGTAATCCTATCCTTTTAAATCCAAATCCTTTTAAATTAGTGATTTGAATAATTTTTTTAACCTTCCGTTCTCCCTGTAACACTGCAGAGGTTGGGAAAGTAAATTCTATTCAGAAGCATACTGTATTACCAATACGTTTCTTTCCCTGGAAGAGCTCATTATAGAATAGAACATAGACAGAAGCTAACTTTGGAATGTTTAATTTTACAATTCTGTGCTGGATTTTCTTTGCTTTGACTTTGGATATACTGTGACCTTGAAAATGCTTGCTTTGCGAATTATGTGTGTGCAAACTAATTGGTTACTGTTACTTCTGAAGGTATTTGAAGAATTATTGCTTGATGCAGATTGGAGCATAAATGCTGGAAGTTGGATGTGGCTGTCTTGTAGTTCCTTTTTTCAACAGTTTTTTCACTGCTATTGCCCTGTTGGTTTTGGTAGGAGAACAGATCCTAATGGAGACTATATCAGGTAAATCAAGGGTGATTACTACTTAGTTTGGAATAGCTAATTCAAGAAGACCTTTTCATGTTTAATCAACACTTAAAGTATTCCCCACTCATGATGGGCAGCAGAGATGAGAAGGGCAAACAGACCATTTATATGGTATTGATTTTATTTTGGTCTCTCATAGCTAGTCGTCTTTATAGTTTGCTTAGAGTGCATTTTATTAATCTTTCTTCTTTCTCCCAAAAGGCGTTATTTGCCTGTCCTAAGAGGCTTCCCTGCAAAATATATCTATGATCCCTGGAATGCACCAGAAGGTATCCAAAAGGTAGCCAAATGTTTGATAGGAGTTAATTATCCTAAACCAATGGTGAACCATGCTGAGGCAAGCCGTTTGAATATTGAAAGGATGAAACAGATCTATCAGCAGCTTTCACGATATAGAGGACTAGGTATGTTAGTAACTGCCTTTGTTTCTTTGGCAGCTATTTATATACCTATCTTTGAATTTGATCTTGATCATAATTTAAAAGAAAATTTTTTTGTCCTTTAGGTCTTCTAGCTTCAGTACCTTCTAATCCTAATGGGAATGGAGGTTTCATGGGATATTCTACAGAAAATATCCCAGGTTGTACCAGCAGTGGAAGTAAGTGAAAAGGAAATTTCTGCACTTAGTAACATAAAGAGGTTATTAAACAAATATATTTGTTATTGGTCCTTGCTAACATATTTTATAAAAATCTATCTTTGAAAATAGCTTAATAGATTCTTTGTACACATGCATACATGTGCACCCAGGTACATCTCTTCACTCCATTGATGACATTTTAGAGATGGAAACATCATTACATGTAATAGATATTGGATCAAGTTAAAGCTCTTGCAAACTGAGGAGAGCAATTTTAAGGATAAAATGAAACTCAAATGTTGTATTTTCAGAATGCTTATTATTTTATACTCTTTAGATCTACAGCAAGTATAAGATAATTAGTTAAGAAGGTCAGTGGCCCTGTGAACATGGCCAAAAGATTTATTGTACACATGCATAGAGCCCTCTATCTAGTCTTTTTGCACATGAGTTCTTATAAAGTCTGATTTGTAGTATTTTTCTGTATGATATGAATTTAGTGACCATGGAAACTCTTATGTGTGATATTAATAATTTTAGGAAGTCAGTATGTATTAGAAATTTGAATCATCATATCAGTTTTTTTGGCTTTGACCAAAAATAATATGAAGCCCAGTAATTTGATTAAAAAATAGGAGAGCATCAGTAAGAATGGCAATTATTAAAAAGTCAAGAAACAACAGATGCTGGCAAGGATGCAGAGAAAAAGAAAGGTTTTTACACTGTTGTTGGGAATGTAACTTAGTTCAATCATTGTGGAAGACAGTGTGGTGATTCCTCAAAGATCTAGAAGCAGAAATACCATTTGACCCAGCAATCCCATTACTGGTTATATACCCAAAATAATATAAATCATTCTTTTATAAATATATATGCACGTGTATGTTCATTCCACCACTATTCACAACAGCAAAGACATGGAATCAACCCAAATGCCAGTTGACTAAATAAAGAAAATGTGGTACATATATACCAAGGAATACAAGGAAGCCATAAAAAGGAATAAGATCATGTTCTTTGCAGGGACATGGTTGGAGCTTGTAGCCATTATCCTCAACAAACAAATGCAGGAACAGAAAACAACCAAACACCTCATGTTCTCACTTATAAGTGGAAGCAGAATGATGAGAACACATGGATACATGCGGAGAACAACACACACTGGGGCCTGTTGTGGGAGCAGGTGCAGGGAGAGCATTAGGAAGAATAGCTAATGCATGCTGGTCTTAATACCTAGATGGTGGGTTGATCTGTGCAGCAAACCACCATGGCACATGTTTACCTATTTAACAAACCTGCACATTGTGCACATGAACCTTGGAACTTAAAAATTGAAAGAAAAGAAAAAAGAAATCTGTACATGTGATAAAAGCATAAAATTATACAAACACATTGTATCAATGTCAATATCTAGTTATATTGCTGTACTGTAGCTTCATAAGGTGTAACAAATGGGTTACCAATGTCACCAACAAGATAGGGAAACAAGACCTCTGTGTACTCACTTTACAACTGTCTGTGAATCTATAATTTTCAAAATAAAAAATAAGGATAAAAAAAAGCAGGGTAGCATTTGATGAATGCTTTTTTTTTTAAGTCAGATATTCTAAGTTGATACTAAGAATAAAACCTTTTAAAAATTGAACCTTTCTGAATTCAGAAATGTCCTGCATCCTCATGAAAACAGCATGTATTTTATTCTCCAAGAATTAGTTTTGGGAGAAGGAGACAAAAGCACTCACATTTTGACTGCCTAGCTTGTGCCCAGTAGATAGTAAGGGATTTTTGCCTACTTTCTCACAATAACCTGGGGAGGAGGTAGTAGGATCCTCATTTTATGTTTGGGGAAATAATCCTAGAAAGATAGTAACTTAATCAAGATCCTACAGTTAGTAAGCAGTTGAGCTAAGATTCAGATCTAAGTGTGACTAAACTCCAAAGCTTGTACTTCTTCCTGCATCACTGGACCTCCTCTGCAAATGGAATGCCATATGTGTTTACAAGAAAAAAATATTTTATTGCTGGAATGTGATCCACCGAGCAGTCAGACAGTTGCCAATGGTGGCAGTATACTTGAGAAATGTTCCTTCTCAGGATCTCCTACAATTTGAATAAACTTCAACAAGATAATCATTTCAAAAGTTCTTTCAGATATCTTGTTCAGTTCACAGCCTGCCTTGTCAGCCCACACATGAGTGAGAGACAGAAGCTCTGTGAAGCACTGAGGTAACAGGCAGATAGCAAAGGCCTGCGAAATGAGTGCTGGGCTAATGCACAATAATGGCACAAACTGATTCTTAGGCCACTCAAACCTGTGTCCTTTATTTGGAATTATCTTCAAAAGCTAATCATGGTAGCAGGTTAAATTGGGACAATTTTGCTTTACAAACTTATAAATAAAGGGTAGTTTGTTATCTAATAGAAGAATTAATAAATCTTGAAATTGTTTTAATCGTGTAAATATTTGCCTGTAACATTGGTTGTTACCAGTTTCTTTCTTTGAGGCTTCCAAAAGACATGAGACATGAAAAGCTAAGTAGAACTTAGATCTAAATGGGGATGTGGAGGGAAAACAAAAACAAATGAAAAAGTGATAAATTGTAAGATGCCGCTTCTATGTGCAGTATGAGAAAAGGGAGAGATTATTGAGAGCTGAAGGGACTAGAGAAATTTTCTTGAAAGGTGGCGGATTGAGTAGCATTTGGGTAGTCAGATGAAGGGGGAAAAAACATTTTAGACCTGGAAATGGGAAATTGTGAAAAGATACTTATGACTTGGGCTATGCTATTAATATTAAACATTTCTCCCCTCAGGTTTCTACCCCATTTGAAAGGACTTACATGCTTCTAAAGCATATCCTTTTATGCCTTACACTTATCCTGTCTGTGGGCTTTTATAGTATCTTACAAGGCAAGTCAAAGGGCAAAATTCTTTGACTTTTCTTAGGTTTTTTAAATGGCTGTGAAACATTCTTAATCTCTGCAACACAAATTGCATTTTTCTCTGCTCATCTTTGCATTTGTGTGTGTGCACATGTGCTCAGGAAAGGAATAAACTATACATAGATGTATTAAAGTATTTTTGTTTTTATAATAAAACAGACCGTAATCTGTTTACTGTAGCAATGTTTTAGTTTTTATTTAACTTTTAGGTTTTTTTCCAATTACAAAATATCAGTTCATCAGCATTATTAGTCATTAGGGAAATGCAGATTAAAATAACTATGGGATGTTACTTCAGACTCACTTAGGGTGAGCAACTGGCACTGATTGCTTGAGATTGAAGGGTTTTCTGGGACATGGAATTTTCAATGCTATTACCTGGAAATTCCCAGGCAAAGTGGGGTAAGTTGATCTACTTAAACCCACTAAAGGGGCTAAAATAAAGACAATACCGGTGTTGTGGAGGATGTGTTAAAACTGGAACCTTCCTACATTGATGAGAGGTAGGGTATCAAATGGTACTGTCACCTTGGAAAGCAGTTTGGTGGTTTCATAAAAAGCTACACCTAAATTCATTGTACAGCCCAGAAATTCCATTGCTAAGTATCTATCCAAAAGAAATGAAAACATATGTCCACACAAAGACTTAAATGTTCGTAGCAGTTTTACTTATAAGAGTCAAAGTGTAGCGTATCCATACAATGAAATGTTATTCCTGAAAAGGAACAAAATACTGATACATGTTACATGGATAAACCTCAATAATAATAAGTTAAAGAAGCCAGATAGAAAATACCACATACTGCATGATACTATTTGTATTCTTTTTCTTGCTTTCTTAAAATGTAACTTTTAAGTTCAGGCGTACATGTGCAGGTTTGTTAAATAGGTAAACTTGTGTCATGAAGGTTTGTTGTACAGATTATTTTGTCACTCAGATACTAAACCTAGTTGTTTATTTTTCCTGATCCTTTCCCTCCTCCCAACCTCCAAAAGGCCCCACTGTCTTTTGTTCCCCTCTGTGTGTCCATGTGTTCTCCTCATTTAGCTCCCACTTATAAGGGAGAACATGAGGTATTTGGTTTTCTGTTCCTACATTGGTTTGCTAAGGATAATGGCCTCCAGCTTCGTCCATGTTCCTGCAAAGGCCATGATCTCGTTCCTTTTTATGGCTACATAGTATTCCATGGTGTATATGTACCACTTTTTTTAAAATTCAGTCTACTATTGATGAACATGTAGGTTGATTCCATGTTTTTGCTATTGTGAATAGTGCTGCAGTGAACATACATATGTGTGTATCTTTACAATAGAATGACTTATATTCCTTTGGCTATATACCCCCCATCTAACCAGGCCCTGATGTAGGGGCCCTCCGCTCAGGCTGCCCCCTTAGGCTCTCGCAGCCCTTGTTCAGGTAGTCTCCTTTCTGGTTTGTTCTCTGTGGGACAGTTGGTGGGGGCTGCGGGCAGAGGCTGGCAGAATTTACCGTGGGTAGGGAAGGGGGCAGAGGGGACTTTTAGAGCCAGCAGGTCCCCCTGTATTATGTATATATTTTTTAAGGTCTATTTTTCTAACTGAAAAGCTAAGGGCTTGATTCCTAGCCCCGTTCTGTGGGGCACTGGGTGATACTCAGTTCCATGGGATTGCTGGGTCAAATGGCATGTCTGTTTTTAGGTCTTTGAGGAATCAGCACACTGTCTTCCACAATGGTTGAACTAATTCATAGTCCGACAGTGTATAAGTGTTCCTTTTTCTCGGCATTCTTGCCCGCGTCTGTTACTTTTTTACTTTTTCATGGTAACCATTCTGACTGGTGTGAGATTTTGATTTGCATTTCTATAATGATCAGTGAAGTTGAGCTTTTTCATAGGCTTCTTGGCTACATGTATGTCTTCTTTTGAAAAGTGTTTGTGTCCTTTGTCCACGTTTTTCATGGGGTTTGTTTTTTTTTTCTTGTAAATTTAAGTTCCTTATAGATGTTGGCCATTAGATTTTTGTCAGATGCATAGTTTGTAAAAATTTTCTCCCATTCTGTAGGTTGTCTGTTTATTGATAGTTTCCTTTGCTGTGCAGAAGCTCTTTAGTTGAATTAGATCCCACTTTACAACTTTTGCTTTTGTTACAATGGCTTTTGGTGTCTTCGTCATGAAATCTTTGCCCATTCCTATGTCCACAATGGTATTGCCTGGGTTGTCTTCCAGGAATAATCTTAGCTTTACATTTAAGTCTTTAATCCATTTTTTCATTCTTGTTTATGGTATAAGGGGGGTCCTGTTTCAATCTGCTGCATATGGCTAGCCAGTTATCCCAACACCACTTATTGAATAGAGAATCTTTTCCCCATTGCTTGTTTTTGTCAAGTTTTTCAAAGATCAGATAGTTGCACACTTATTTATGGGTTCTATATTCTGTTCCATTGGTCTATGTATCTGTTCTTGTACCAGTGCCATGCTGTTTTGATTGAAGTATAGTTTGAAGTCAGGTAACATGATGCCTCCAGCTTTGTTATTTTTGCTTAGGATTGCCTTGGCTATTTGGGCTCTGTTTTTGTTCTATATAGATTTTTAAATAGTTTTTTCTAGTTCTGTGAAGAGTGTCAGTGGTAGTTTAATAGGAGTAGCATTGAATCTATACATTGCTTTGGGCAGTATGGCCATTTTAACAATATTGATTCTTCCTATCCATGAGCATGGAATGTTTTTCCCATTTGTTTGTGTCATCTCTGATTTCTTTGAGCAGTTTTTTTTAGGTTTTGTAGCAATCTTTCACTTCCCTGGTTAGCTATATTCCTAGATATTTTATTCTTTTTATGGCAATTATGAATGGGATTGTTTTCTTGATTTGGCTCTTGGCTTGACTGTTGTATAAGAATGTTAGTGATTTTTGTACACTGATTTTGTTGCGTGATTCTATTTATATGTACTATCCATAAAAGGCAAATCTTTAGAGACGAAGATTAGTGGTTACCTTAGGCTTACAGTAGAATTGGGGAATGAACATAAATTGGCATGAGAGGGATCTTTTGGAGGTGATAGAAATGTTCTAAACCTGGATCATGGTGATGGTTGCACAACTCTGTAAGTTAACTTTAAAAACTAATGGAATTATACCTTAAAACAGATGAATATTATGATATATAAAACATGGTGATTTTATGACACCTTGAAGCTGCTTTTAAAAACTATTCACTAAAGAGAATTTAGAGGCCAGGTGTGGTGGCTCACACCTGTAATCCCAGCACTTTGGGACGCCGAGGTGAGCAGATCACAAGGTCAAGAGATCGAGACCATCCAGGCTAACATGGTGAAACCCTGTCTCTACTAAAAATACAAAAGTTAGCTGGGTGTGGTGGTGGGCACCTGTAATCCCAGCCACTTGGGAGGCCGAGGCATGAGAATCACCTGAACCCGGGAGGCGGAGGTTAGTGAGCTGAGATTGTGCTGTTGCACTCCAGCCTGGGTAACAGAAAGAGACTCCGTCTCAAAAAAAAAAAAAAAAATAATTTAGAAAACTTCAAGAAAATAGAAAAGAGAAATCACAAAAAATCACCCACAATTCTATCCAATAAAGAAATCACTATTAAAATTTTGGTGTTGCCAGGTGCTCACCTCTGTAATCCCAGCACTTTGGGAGGCTGAGGTGGGCAGATTGCTTGAGCCCAGGAGTTCCAGACCAGCATGGGCAACATGGTGAGACATCATCACTACAAAAGTAAATAAATAAATAAATGACTGGACATGGTAGTTCATGCCTATAGCCCTGTTTACTTGGGAGGCTGAGGCAGAAAGATTGCTTGACCCAGGGAGATCAAGGCTGCAGTGAGCTGTGATTGCACCACTGCATTCCAGCCTTGACAACAAAGGGAGACCTGTTTCAAACAAACATGAAATTGGTATTGTTTCTTTCAATATCTTTTTATTCAATTTCCTACCCCTCCCCCACAGTAATTTTTAAGACAGAATTTTATAAGTGAAAAATTCTTTGAAACTTTTTTTAATAAGTGAAAAATTATTTTGGTGCAGTTGTCTTTGTGCAATTGACCGCAAAACACCAGGGGAAAGTAATCAGGTAGACTATTTGCCCTCTCAAAACTTTTTTTTAATTTAATTTTTGTGGGTACATAGGTGTATCTATTTTGGGGGTACATGAGGTATTTTGGTACAGGCATGAAATGCATTAATAATCACGTCATAGAAAATTGGGTATCCATTCCCTCAAACCTTTAGCTTTTGTGTACAATTATACTCTTAATTTAAAATGTACGGCTAAATTATTATTGACTATAGTCCCCCTGTTGTGCTATCAAGTACTAGATCTTACTCATTCTTTCTATTTTTTTTAACCCGTTAAGCGTCCCTAACTACTCCTCATCACAACTCACTACCCTTCTCAGCCTCTGGTAACCATCCTTCTTTTCTCTCCATGAGTTTCATTGTTTTGATTTTTAGATTTCACAAATAAGTGAGAACGTGCAATGTTTCTCTTTCTGTGCCTGAAATATTTCACTTAACATAATGGCCTCTAGTTTCATCCATGTTGTTGCAAATGACAGAATGTCATTTTTTTTATGGCTGAATAGTAATCCATTGTGTATATGTACCACATTTTCTTTATCCATTAGTCTATTGATGGACATTTAAGTTGCTTCTAAATCTTGGCTATTGTGAACAGTGCTGTTACAAACATGGGAGTGTAGATATCTCTTTGATATACAGATTTCCTGTCTTTCAGCCTTTTAGTTTTTTGAGGAACCTTCAACCTTTCTTCATATTGGCTGTACTAATTTACATTCCCACCAACAGTATACAAGAGTTTCCTTTTCTCCATATTCTCGCCAGCATTTGTTATTGACTGACTTTTGCATATAAGCCACTTCAAAATGTTTCTTTAAAAAGCTATGTTTACTCTAAGGTTTCCTTTTCTTTTGAGGTAGAGTTTTGCTGTTGTTGCCCAGACTGGAGTGCAGTGGTGTGATCTCAGCTCACTGCAGCCTCCACCTCCTGGGTTCAAGCGATTCTCCTGCTTCAGCCTACCGAGTAGCTGGGATTATAGGCATTCACCACCATGCTCGACTAATTTTGTATTTTTTGTAGAGATGGGGTTTCACCATGTTGGCCAGGCTGGTCCTGAACTCCTGACCTCAGGTATTCCGCCTGCATCAGCCTCCCAAAGTGCTGGGATTTACAGGTGTGAGCCACCGCGCCTGGCCTTAAGGTTTCCATTTTGTATACTCTTGGCATTTTGAAATTTAACTGCTCTAATGACCCTGAAGACCTACGAATATGATGAGGATTTCTGGTTTTCGTGACATTTCTAGTAACAAATCAATTAATCAGCAAAGCTCTTTTCTGTACTCATTGTCTTTGCACTGTTATTCCCATGAAATTATAATTGACTACATTTTGTAGAGACATAGGCTATCGTGGTATTCAGGAATTTAGGGAGTCAGAAGTCAGGATCTTTATCTCTACAGAAATAAAATGCCATCTTAAGGAAATCTCCAATATATTTATTAAGCTTATTAATTTCTCCCCTCCTCCCAAGTGGTAATCACTCTCCTGATTTCTAATACTATAGTTTTGTTCATTTTTTAACTTTACAGAAATTGACTCATGTAGTTTGTATTCTTTTTTGTGTGTGGCTGCTTTTGCTCAATATTTTGCTTTAAGATTATTCTCAGTTTTTATCTTAGTTCAAGAAGAAGGAATAGAATTGATGAACTTGAGAAAATGAAACTAAGATGACTAGTTTATGATTAAAAAACACCTCTGTGAATCTTCCAGTAAAATTGATCTTTCCTTCTTCAGAGTCCCCACCATATCCTGTACAAGCATCCATCCCAGCACCTAATAACACTTCTTTGTACTTTATGATTTTATTTGTCTTCTACTAGACTGTAAACCCCTTAAAGGCAAACCATGTCTCAGTAATATTCACATCTCTAGTTCCTGGATAGACCCCCTAGCATAAAGAGGCACTTAGCAAATGTATAAGATAAAAAGAAATAATAAAATGTATAAGGTGTAACTAAATGTGATACTTAAATATGTACATGTTGACTTTTTAGTCTGGTAAAATGTACATGACCTAAAACTTACCATTTTAACCATTTTTAAGTATACAGTTCGGGGGCATTAAGTATATTCAAAATTGTATGAAGTTTTAAATAGTGTTATACAGTATAGCGTGGCAATAGATACCATTATTAGAGGAAGCCCTATGGATGGTAAGACCAGGGGTAGCACCATTTAGTGGTAAATTTCCTATAGTCAAGTGTCTGACTTTCAGCACTGCAAGGCCAAAAACAGAATGTTTTTAGTATAATTAGAGATGACTATGCTGTGAATGACAGACTATAAATTTTTTAAAAATAGGAATTAAAATGTCAATAGACAACACTAGTTTATTAATTTATGGTAGAGATATTCCTTTCCAGTGATGCAAGGTGTCATTCCTGATCCAGGACATCCACTTGTCCACTTTTGATACCTAAAGAACTTAATTCTTTACCCAGAGAAAACTGATGAGCATAAAATTAAAATTAAAGTAAGCACACAATCTTGTTCAGTCCATAAGTTGTTGACCTATCCACCTGATCATGAATAGGTCCAAAATGCTCATATTTTTCCGTAATTTGGACACACTGATGAAAATGTTTCCCTAAAACATACTTCTCTGTTCTAGCCAATCTATTCTCCTATAATCATGTTGGTTTTTGGAAGGGTTGATATGATTGCTCAGGCTAGGTAACTGCCACAGAGTCTGTGTCTTCTGCTTGTTGTGTGATTTGAATTGTTTAACTCTCATCAGGCAGGCTCTTACTCCCTTATCCTCAAGGAAATATGTTTGGAGGGGCTCTGAAGGAAAAGTGTGGGAAAAGGGACAAGAGTGAAGGAAGGATGTTTGTCTCACTGTTACCCCTATGATTTATCTTCATGGTCAAGTTTCAAATTGTCATCTAGTAAAGAAACATTTTTAGAAAATGATTATCAGTGATTTTGCCTTTGAACTGTTAACATTTTTCTATGAGCCTAAATTTAAGTTTTCCTGATTAGGCATGTGATTTTTGGTTCATAGGAAGATTGAGATTTAGTCTTAAAAGCATATAAATGACCTTAAGTACAAGCACTAAAAGTTGGATTTGTAGTCTTAATAATACATCTTGGATTTTATTTAACATAATTTTGCCGTTTTAAATACTAACAGGTTGCTCTCAAGGGAGTGGTATTTTACACTGTGCTCACAGCGACAGTCAGCAAACTCACCTGTTGAAGCAAGGTAAGAATGAAGCATTCGAGCATACTGTTCTTTTTCCTTTTCCTATCTTAAGTTTACATTTTTAAAATGTGCAGGAAGAAGCTCCATGAGCACTGGTCTCAGCGGTGGGAAACGTCCTAGTCAGGAAGAGGACACACAGAGTATTGGTCCTAAAGTCCAGAGACAGAGCACTAATTAGGTAAATATTTTAGAGCTTTATTTCTTGCTTTAGTAGAGTATATAACATAAATTAAGATAATTTCAAAAATGGAGCAAATCTCTATTTTCAAACTAGAAAATCATGAGGCATTAATTTTTAAGCAGTTGTTACAGAAACAGTTAATTTTTGACCCAGAGAGATGCATCTGTACTGGACAAATTATTGTGCCAGTTTTATGGTCATCTGAATCAATCTCTTTAAATTAAAAATGTTGATGATTATGTGATCAAGCTTTTTCTTGGACAGTTTTTTCATTTTCTTATTATGTAACTGAGTCTAAAACAAAGTGGCCTCTTTATTTTAGTGACATTGATATAAGCTCTTTTATGAACTTTCCCCCAAATCATTGCCTCTTAAATGTTTATAAATTTCTTTTATCTGTTGTAATGCTTCTGAAATCTAAAGTATTTCCAATTTGGGAATAGTTTAAAATTTCCTAAATGCTGGCCCTAAGTATCAGAAAGCCTTGCCTGCATTTAATTTAATTGGATTTAAATTAATATGAAAAGTATTTATATGGTACATTTGCCAGTTTTTAAAAGCTTTTTGTTTCTTCAATTATCTTACACTATTTACATTTTTTATTGCTTAGTTTTTTATGCCAACCTAATTAGACTATAAATATCTTGAAGATAAGATCAATAAACACTTATCACATTTTTGTCATTGAATTCTTTGCAATCAAGCTTTACCTAGTTTTTTTTTCCCCCCCTTAAATCACAGAAAACATTCAGGAGGAATACTGTTGCAGCTGAAATTGGTGGGGAGTTCAGTACTTTTCAATTAAGTTATTTAAAAATATTCTTCATTGATGGAAAGCAGTTACATACTGAAATGTGTTGTTTCAAATGACATTTCTGTGGTTTTTAACTTTTTAATGAATTTCACAGAGGACAAATGGTAATTTGTATATAAAGAACTTGGCAAGATAATTTGCTTAGTGTAAATATAAGCAGTCACAATTAGTATAGAACCATCGGTATATTTTTGATAATTTTTCATGTATGGTAGAAGTTAAAATGACAAATTGATATTCTGATATAAAACTCAAAAGTTTTGACAGTCAGTGGTAAAAAAGGAGGTTTTTAGACTTTCTTAAAAGACTTTGTTAAAATTTTAGGACAGAATTTTCTTGACATTGTTGTTTGGTCTAACTTTGCACTCTTTGATAATAATGTTTTAGATAATGTGCATAATCAAAATTAGTATTGTAGCCTCTCACAGACAGTATATGTTTTCAACTTTCATGTAAACCTTTTTTGACCCAAACTTGTAGAAGTTTGTGTTAAGTGTTAAGTTACGTGTTAAGTTCTCTTTGTCTCTGTTTCTTTGTTATTACTAAAATGACCTTGTTATTAAAGTATGTGCAAATATGAAATCTTGTGTATGTGGTGGTTTTTTTTTTCTTTTTGGTAAGGGAAGGAGCATTGCTGTGTGATATATAATTACAAATTACAAAGAGATTCTATAAACCACATCACCATTTTGAATGAAGGAACAACTACCATATGTTCAGTTAAACAGTATTTTTCAAAATTATATGCAAGAAAGATGTAAAACCAAAGGGATTTTTTTCAAGTAATGGCATTTGTAACCATAAATCAGGCAGTATGGGCTGGCAATCAATAGAGTGAGCTCTAGAGTCAAATGTCCAGTTCTGCCATTCATTAGCTTTGAGATCTTGAGCAAGTTTAACCTTCTGTGCCTTCTTTCTTCTCATCTATAAAATGGGGGTAAGGGTAATATCTGCTTTGTAATTCAGTTCCATGCTGATGAGTTGGCATGTGATAGGGTACTCAGTAAAAGCCACAGGGCTGCCATGCCGTGTCACCCCCTGGTGTGTACAGTGCACAGTCTGCATAGCTGTATGCCACAGCTCTGGCTGGCTGCCATTATTTTTATTACTATTGTTATTATCCCTTTACTATTCTCTAGTAGGCTAGTTCTTGCCATTCTGAATTACAACCAGTGGCTTTTCGTTTTCCCATCATTAGTCATGATATTTAGTATGATAGTTATGTTTAAAGATAACCAAAGATAAAAAATTGAGTCAAAAATACAGAAACATTAACATTTTAGATGATAAGCAGTTTTTAAAATATCCTGGTTAGTGAATTAAAAATGATCAGTAAATTCCATTACTGAGGCTGGGTGTGGTGGCTCAAGCCCATAATCCCAGTACTTATGGAGGCTGAGGTGGGAGGATCACTTAAGGCCATGCTTAATCCCAGGAGGTCAAGGCTGCAGTGAGCTGTGATCATGCTACTGTACTCCAGCCTGAGTGGACAGAGCAAGACCTCATCTGAGCTGGGTGTGGTGGCTCATGCCTGTAATCCCAGCACTTTGTGGAGTTGAAGCGGGAGGATCATTTAAGGCCAGAGTCTGAGACCAGCCCTGGAGACTTAGCAAGACCCCATCTCTATTTTTTTTTAAATCAATATAAAAATTAAAAAAGAAAATAGTAAAGAAGACCAGGCACGGTGGCTCATGCCTGTAATTCTAGCACTTTGGGAGACTGAAGCAGGAGGATCACTTGAGACCTGGAGTTTAAGACTAACCTGAACAACATCCTGGGACCTCATCTCTACCAAAAAACAAAAAAAAATTAGGCAGGTGTGGTGATAGGCACTTGTGGTCCCAGCTACTTGAGAGGCTGAGGTGGGAGGATGGCTTGATCTGGGGGTTTGAGGCTGCGGGGAACCATGATTGCACCACTGCACTCTAGCCTGGATGACAGGGTGAGACCTTGTCTCAGTGGTGGGGGTAAAATCCATTACTGAGAAAAAGAATTAAAATCCTGCGTTTTATCGTTCTTTTTTCATCATTGTTAAAGTAATATTTTAATTGCTTTTCGTCGTAACTGTACCTCATATCCTACTCTTTGGACCTGGTTGTACAGTGCAGAGTTGAGAAATACATAGACCTGAGATTTACCATCACTGTCCAGGAGCTCAAAAGATTCAGTTTTAGTGTGAATAAATAAGCATTTTAGTAAAAGAACACTATTTCAGACTACACAGTGGTAGACTATTTGTAAATGTAAGGGGATTTTGTTTTATTTTTTAGGGAGCTTTTTGGAAAGTTTTTTCAGTTTGGCATAAATTGTGGTCAAAATGAATCACTAAAAAGAAAAGGAAAGGCATCGATCATTGTGCTCTACTTGACCACATACACTGTGTTCAAATACAGTATTCTCCCCCTAACTAGAAATCCTACTTGTGGTTGAGGGATTTAAGATGTTTTACTCATTTAGCAAGTACTTCTTCACTTCTTTTTTATTTTTTCTGAGACGGCGTCTCGCTCTGTCACCCAGACTGGAGTGCAGTGGAGCGATCTTGGCTCACTGCAACCTCTGCCTCCCAGGTTCAAGCAGTTCTCTGCTTCAGTCTCCCAAGTAGCTGGGATTACAGGTGCCCGCCACCATGTCCAGCTAATTTTTGTAATTTTAGTAGAGACAGAGTTTCACCATCTTGGCCAGGCTGGTCTTGAATTCTTGTCCTCGTGATTTACCCGCCTCAGCCTCCCAAAGTGCCAGGACCACAGGTGTGAGCCACCACACCCGGCCAAAAACTGTACTGACAACTTGGAAAAATTATATTGAGAGAACCAGGGTTTTTAATGAGCCTGTGCAAAGTCCTTATGTTTTTCACATTTGCTTAAAATAGTAAATTTGAGATATGAAAGACTGTATCAGTATTTTTAATGCTTCCCTTTCATACTAGAAATATCAGAATCTTCCCACAATTCAAATGTGTTTGTAATTTTCTTGTACATAATATGCATAATTGTAAGTTCTTTTCCAATTTTCTTCAAGGTTTTTTTTTTTTTTCCTGATTATGTGGTCCTAGAAATGCACTGTTTAAATATTTGGGCTGGAAAAAACTTTGAATAGCATATATTTAATACAATTGGCATAACTGATTGGTCAGTTTCAAGTTTTTATTACAATGCTGGGGTTACTGTAATTCCTCACACAATTATGTGGAGCCATATGTAATACATGCTTCCAGCACCCTGGTGCCCATTTCTGCTCCCTCCCTCCTGACCAGTGATGGCAGCTTGCAGTTCTAAGTCCTGAGTTTACATTCCTTAGCTTCCTTCTATTTTCTGTATCCTAATTTCCTTTTCCAAAGTACAAATGACATACTTTGGTTAGTCTGGACCCCAACTTGTTTTATTTCAGGAAAAAGTATGCAATAAATCTATGCATCATAGAGTTTTTATATTCAGATAACTCAGAGAAGGGTTGCTGGACAGACACCCCCCCTCAGCAGTACACGAGTTGCTCAGATCGTTTCAGAATATCCTAGAGGTCAGAGTTGATCTTGAGGAGCCAGGATTCTTGCTGCTACTCTGTGAAGTTAAAATACATATGTGAGCCTCTCTCAGTAAAGCCTGTTGAGCCTAAACTGCATACTGAAACTAGACTCAAAGATTTAGTTAACATTTACTGTGTGCCGAGCATTGTTCACAGAAAAATAATCAGTAGCCTCAAGGAATTCACTCTACGGGGTGCAAGGGTAGTCTGCCAGGGCTGCCAATTACAGCAGAACTGTGCCCAGTGTGCTATGAATTCCTGACAGCAGGGACCTCCAGCCTGGGAAAACCAGTTTTCCTGACTCCACACAAACAGAACCACTAGGCCCAATCAGGGCACCGTGTCCTCGATAACACTTAACTCTAGGTGTGATTAGTCACGTTATTAGTTGTTAATATCTTTGCCTTCCACTAGAATGTAAGCTCCCATAAGGACAGGGAATATGTTTTATTCCCCCTCTATCTTCTCATTGCTGTTTCAACATGCTTGATAAATGGTTGGATAAATGTGAACATGAATGAGAGAGACATTGAGCCTGGCTTTACAGAGAAATTAATGTGTTTAGTGTATGAGGTTAAGCATCACCAGTAATAATTAGAATGGAAACCACGGGGCAGTTTATCAGAAAAGGTGTGTGTTTAGGTGAAGGTGGCAAGGAGTGGGTGGGAGAAAGGAGATAGCTTTTAAAGACGAATTAGTCGCTAACTGCTGTGGTAGGGTAGGGGCGGGGAAGAGTTTAGATGTGTTTCAATAACTTTTGCGGTGCTTTAAAAACATTTGTAAGTTGGTTCTTTACCTAATTGAATTATTTAGGGAATAATTTTGGGAATAATAAGATTGGCTCTATCTTAAAGATGTAGCAGTTTCTGTTTTTTTTTTTTTTTTTTTTTTTTTTTTTTTTTTAAATTTTAAAATTTGGAAAGAGAATGGAATACCCCATGCAAAAATGAGGGGTAGGAAATGGTGTGAAAATCCCAG
>CAUYLG010023254.1:0-19277 GCA_963573385.1 Cacajao melanocephalus | reverse complement strand
TTAATTTTTTTTTTTTTTTTTTTTTTAGTAGAGACAAGGTTTTGCCATGTTGGCCAGGCAGGTCTCAAACTCCTGACCTCAGATGATCCACCTGCCTCAGCCTCTCAAAGTGCTAGGATTACAGGCATGAGCCACCACGCCCAGCTGGCATTCTCCTCTTCCTATGACACCAGCCCTGTTTCCTAGTAAGGTTCCACTCATAAGTACTTTGGGTTAGGACTTCACCAAATCTCTTTTTGTGGGAGACTGTTCAACCCATGACATGTGGTAAGAATGATACCCTTGATAACCCTTAAAAAAATCAGAGGCTGAATGTGCAGGATTTCACTCTGCTGGCAAGGGAGAAAACGGGACAGCAGGTTGGCAACACATTTACCAGGAGCCTCTAAAACAGCCATATTCTTTACCCCAGTTACTCAATTCCAGCTCAAGGAAGCCTTCAATATGTTGATGAAACTCTATGCACACAAACATTCATCCAAAAGTGTTTGTATAATTAATTATTAGGAACAGCTTCAGTGTCCAACAGTTAGGGGACAGTTATTAAAATAAGGCATGTCTACATGATGAAGATATTATACAGCCTTTAGAAATGATATTTCCAGAAGAAAATTAATAACATGGGGAAAATGAAATAAAATTTTATATTCAGTAGGTTGTCAATGTCATAAAAAATGTAAGGAAGAAAACAGCATGTTAGCAGCCCCCCCAACCTTTGTGGAGGGATCATGAATGATTTTATTATTTTTTTATTATGCATTATGTATGTTCTCTGCATTCACTTTGTAACCAAGAAGGAAAAACAAATTTTTAAAAATACATATACAAGTAATTTCCTGGAATGTACATTCCAAGAAAGTTCTGGCTGGGAAGACAGCAGCAGCTTCTGGGGTCCAGCTGATTCCCGTGCCTATAAGCCACAGCCATCACCCTCTGTGGAGTCTCTCAACGTGGAAGGGTGGCTACTTGCTTAAGAATTAGCCATGATGCTTGCTAAAAAATGCAGAATGTCAGGTCCCACCCTAGACCTGCTAAATCAGAATCTCTGGGCACAGGGCACAGGAGTTTGGAATTTAACAGGTTTTGCACACTGCATTTGAAACCCCTGGGATTTAGAGGCTGTGGATGACCCACTCATCAGTAATCCAATGGTTTGTCACACTAGCCGAGGGTGCGCCCTCAGTCCTTTCACTGTGATTTTTTTTTTTTTTTTTTTTTTATACAGAGTATCACTCCAACACCCAGGCTGGAGTACAGTGGCGTGATCTCGGCTCACTGCAACCCCCAGGAGGCGGCGGTTAGTGCACCACCACACCTGTCTAATTTTTGTATTTTTAGTAGAGACGGGGTTCCACCATGTTGGCCAGGCTGGTCTCGAACTCCTGACCTCGGGTGATCCACCTGCCTCAGCCTCCCAAAGTGCTGGGATTACAGGTGTAAGCCACCATGCCCGACTGAAAATTCTCCACCTGAAGATGTGCCTGAGTTCAGGGCAGGAGTTGGCCTAGAAGGCCCTTCCAGCTTGGAGACGCTGTGACTTGTCAGGGCAAGGAGTGTTGTAACATGCTCTGAGAGGTCCCAACAGCTGTGCCACTGGCCATCTCATAAAGAGGTGAAATTCAACACTGCAAAGAGGCAGTAACTCAAGGTATTAGTCCACACTTGTTGCTTCCGGAGTGGGTCATCACCTCTTAGGAGAAAAGATGAGCCATCTCGAGAATGAGAATTTCTATGTGTGGGAGCAAGAAGAAAAAAAAGCAGCAGCAACTGGGTGGCTCTGCCTTTTGCCTCCTGGAGGGGCCACATTCCCTTTTGAGCCTTCATCAGGATGGCTTCTGGAAGCCATCTGCACCCCTCCCTCCTCCTGACCCCCCTTTTTGTGAGGGAGGAGGGTGAGAGGAAACAGCCTGTGGAGGGCTAAGTGCCTGGCACTGAAACGACACCTCCGTTCGTGCTTTGTCACGATCTCCGCGCTCTGGTAGGAGCGGGCTCTCCAGGTGCTGGGTGACAATGCCCGGATCGGCAGGGCTGTCGCCGCCTGGGTTCAGGGAGGGCTTGAGTAATCATTGGGAGGGACGCGGTCTCTGAGGAGCAGAGGGCCGGGACATCAGGCCTGTGCCTCCCCCAAGCATGCCCTTCTTCCCTGCTGCACAGGGAGGAAGCAGAGGGAGGCAGCTGACGGGGTCAAAACCCATCGAGGAGAAAAACTTTTTAAAGCAAGCCCAGTATCTTTCACACAACATGTAATTAACTCTCAGCAGAAGATGCCATGGATTCATAATGGGAGCCGACAGCGGGGGAGGAAGACTCTGACAAGCATGAGATTTCTCATGGTGGTTTTTTTTTTTAATTTAATTTTTTAAAGGAACATGAACAGTTGCAAGGATCATTGTGGACCTTCAATGATGGTGTCTCCCAGCAACAAGCCTGATCCCTCTGTAGCCCACCCTCTGCCCCGGCAAGATGAGCGTGGAGTAGGGGGCTTTGCTGCTGTAGAGCAGCAGTCATGGAGTCCTGGCCTGGCCCTGATGGATGTTTCTCATCTGTGATGCCCTGAAGTGGCCCCGCCAAGCAGCCCTGGCTCTTTTGGGCTGTCCCCACATGTGAGCTGTCCCGAGAGCCCTCTCCTCTCCATGAGAGCAGTCCTTGGTGTCATCCCAGCCTCTGGCCTGGGGCTCTCAGGGTCATGCTTCTGGCACAGCTTAGGCTCCTCCGGGTGCCCTGCCCTCGCAGGGTGGCTGCACCCTGAGAGGAAGGGAGGTGCAGCTGGAGAGGAAAGGTGGGGAGCCCCAGGGCGGGGTGGCTGGAGGCAGGCAGTGTCTGGATGGCTGCCAGAATAGGGGCCAACCCTCTCCCAGGCACAAAGGGCTCTCTGTGAGGGACACGACGGGCCCCAAGTGGAATCCAGGAAGCTTATGTTTCTTAACACAAAGAAAGGCCATTCCCAGGCTGGCTTGGGTGTGGCCTGGAGGCTGAACCCTGCTGGGCAATGCCCTTGGACTCCCAGGGACCCATGTGGGTGGCTTCAGTCCTCGTTCTGATCTGGTCTGCGCAGGCAGATGGAGAGAGGCCTGGGCAGGCGGCCTTACCTCTTCCTCTGGGAAAGGCCTTCTTGGGTCTCCCCCTACTACCCCTACCACATTCTCCCTCGCACACACACATGCACACACACACTTGCACACTCAGAGTTCAAAGGAGGGAAGATTCTCAATCCAACTACGCTTAGATCAGCCAAGTACATTGTGCAGATTCTTCTTCTGGCTGGGAAGCATGTCACGAGAGTCACTGTGTGACCACAGGCAACAGGATTCCTTCTCTTCAGAACTCAGAAGTGCTCCCTTCCACAAAGTGCCTCCTCAGTGTGACCCTGCCAAGCATAAAATAGATATGCATATATGTACATGCACACATACATCTATATGTACACATATGCATATATGTACATGCATCTATATATACACATATGCATATATGTATACACACACCCATATATACACATATGCATATATGTACACACACATACACATCTGTATGTACACATATGCATATATTTACATACACACACATCTACATCTACATATATATATTTATCTAGAGAGAGAGAGCGGGAGAGAGAGAGTGCCAGCCCTTTGGTTAGGAAAACAGCATAAAAGAAATTTGAAGTGGTCCATGCTAAGGTGTCTTTCAGCCAAGCCTGAGGCTTATTTGGGTGGCTGTGCCCTGTGGAAAGGGGTGGGTCAGGGAGACACTTAAATCCTCACTGGGGCTTGTGGGCTTTGTGTATTTCAGTGGAAGAGTTGGAGCAGGATCTTTAAGGTCTCTTCAGCTCTTGGTCCAGGCCTGAAAGCCACAAGGCTGGATGTCCACCCACCAAACCCGCTGCCCACCCAGCTCCCGAGGCTCCACCGCCTCGGAGGTCTCTGTGGATGTCTGCAGTGGCATTGGCAGGCACAGTACCTCCCTAGACCACAGCTGAGGTCTGAGAGTAATGGATAAGAGGTGTGGGATTTTCAAAGACGGGCCTTTTCCTATCCTGTATGTTCTGCATTGGGAACTACGGCGAAGACATTCATTGATCAAACACACATTTCTTGGGCACCATCCATGCACCAATAAATAAAACAGACACAATTTTCTGCTCTCAGGAGCTTCCATTTGACACAATGCATAGGCGCTCTCCCTCCATATAGTTTGCTAAGATGGCCGTAACGAAATACCACAGCCTGGGTGGCTTGAACAACAGCAATGTATCCTCTCACAGTTCTGGAGCTGGAGTCCAAGGTCACGGTGTCAGCAGGGCTGGTTCCTCTTGAGGGCCACGGTAGAGGACCTGCTTCCTGCCTCTCTCTTCTGGTGGTTTGCTGGCATCTTTGGTGTTGTGGGTTGTAGAAGCATCACGCTGATGCTGACTTCGTCTTTACACGGGGTTCTCCCTGTGTACAGGTTTGTCTCTGTGCTCAATTTCCCCTTTTTATAAGGACTCATTGGATCAGGGTCCACCGAATGACCTCCTCTTAACTTGATCATCTGCAGAGACCCTATTTCCAAAAAAGGTCATGTTCTGAGTTCCTGAGGATTGGGACTCCAACATATCTTTTTTGGGGTGAACACAATTCAACCTGCAATGCCTTCTATAGAAAAGCTTAGGAAAGCACGGAGGGGAGCACTCAGCCTTGAGGCGCCTGAGGTCTCCTGATTCCACAGGCTCTCACCGAGTTCCTCTGACGTGGAGTCTGGCCATGGCCTGTTCCCTACCGCAAGGGATGCTGGGAATTCGAGTTTCTGGCTTCTACCCTGGGGAGCCAGGGACATTTAATGTGAGATTTTTCTCCAAGTGCAGGAGGAACATGGAAAGGGATCATGCAAACGTGGCCACAAAGCGCAACAGAAATCCACTATGCTTTACCTGAGCATGGTGGTGCATGCCTATGGTCCCAGCTACTCGGGAGGCTGAGGTGGGAGAATCGCTTGTTCCTGGGAGGTCGAGGCTGCAGTGAGCCAAGATTGCCCCACTTCGCTCTAGCATGGGCAACAGAAGCCTGTCCAAAAAAAAAGAGAGAAAAGAAATAAAGAGAAACAGAAAGAGAGAAAGAAAAGGAAAGAAAGAAAGAGAGAGAGAGAGGGAGGGAGGGAGAGAAAGAGAAAGAGAGAGAGCGAGAAGAAAAGAAGTCTTTCTACCAGGCGCGGCAGCTCATGCCTGTAATTCCAGCATTTTGGAAGGCTGAGGCGGGCAGATCATCTGAGGTCGGGAGTTTGAGACCAGTCTGACCAACATGGAGAAACCTCATCTCTACTAAAAATACAAAATTAGCTGGGTGTGGTGGCAGGTGCCTGTAATCCCAGCAACTTGGGAGGCTGAGGCAGGAGAATCACTTCAACTCGGGATTGGGAGGTTGCAGTGAGCCAAGTTCGTGCCACTGCATTCCAGTCTGGGCAACAAGAGTGAAATCTGTCTCAAAAAAAAAAAAAAAGAAAGAAAAGAAAGAAATCTGCTATGCAGATGCTTTTGGGTTTTCTCCAAGGGGACCTAAAAGCAGAGGCTGGGGACGACAGCCTCCATTTCTTATGTCTGCAATTTAGTGCCTTGAACTGGGTGCTGCTCACCGTGGGGACTAAATGTTGAGGACCATGGAGGACCCCTGGCAAATCTGGATGACAGCTAATAGCTAATAAGCACTTCCTATGTGCCAGGCATTTTTCTAAGCTCTTTCAATGGGTTTTCTCATTTAATCCTCAATAACAGCCTGTGATACAGGACGGTTATTGTCCCCCTTTCACAGATGAGAACGCTGAGGCCCAGAGAGGTTAGGGCACTTCACCTAGTAAGTGGGAGAGGCAGGATTTGAACCCAGCAATCTCAGCCTGAGACTGACAGCTTTACCCGGCGCGTCCTAGTAGATTGAGAAAAAGGCAAGGGACGGAGGAATCTTGCCAGCCCATGTTTGGGGAAGGCAGGGCCCTCTGTCAACACAGGAGTTCATTGGGGCTGCTCTGGGTGGCACGTACGCTGTGCCACACTCCCTGAGCCAGGTGGGTATGCTGCTGGCCTGCGGCCGCCTGGCCTCATTAAAGCATCCTGACAAAGTGCTGGAGAATACTGGGAGGCAGGTGTGGGAAGAGGCGTGGGGAGGTGGGGGGAGGGACCAGCAGCTGGTGAGCTGCAGGACCCGCCCAGGGAGGCTCTGCCTGCATTGGTGGCTGAGGAGGAACTATGTCAGAAGACTGAGGATTTCCAGACTCAGTGGGTGGTTCCAAGGCTGGCTCCTCACAAGGGCAGGGAGGGCCCCAAGCTGGTCCTTTGCCAGGGTGCTGCTGCAGACAGAGCCAGGATGTTCTCAAGGCTTCTTCCTGGGTGACCTAGAGGAGCAGCTGGGCCTGGGAGGGGTCGGGCAGCTGCCAGGGCTGACTCTCTAAGAGCTGGGGTGCATTTGCAAGGTGGCTCAGGTCCCCACCATGTGCTCAGAGGCAGAGACCTGGGACCTTTGTGCAGGCCCTGGAGGAGCTCTGCCCCCTACACCCTCATCCTGTGACTCTGGACTTTAGAACATTGATATTTCTATTCCTTTGGAGAAAAGGTGGGAAAAGAAGCAGAAGGAGGAACCAATAAAGGGAACACATTCTCACAGCCCTAAAAACATCCAACTGAAGGTCCTCCTCTGACCCAGCCTGTAGAATTGGGCGTCTGGCCTCACATTCTCAAAGTCCAGAGCAGACATTTAAGACTCTGCATACACCAGGGGTGTCTGCCACTCACCAGGAGCCCCCCCTCTCAAAAACACTGGGACCCGCCTAGCAGCTTCCCTTTCCAGGGCAAACAGAGTGCAGGTTTGTGCTGGGGCTTTTCTTTCTTTCTTTCTTTTTTTTTTTGTTTTTTTTTTTTACCTACTGGCAACATTTTGGTGTTTATTTCTCATCTTTTTCCTAAGCATACAAAAATACAAATATATACATATAAAAATGCAGTTATATTGTTGACAGAATTTGATATTTTGCTTTCTTCACTGAATACAACGGTCTTGTGTTGCTCTCCTATCCCCTTATGTAGTCTTCATCAGAACTTATATTAATTGCCAAAAAAAACTTTCATTGACTGAATATACTATAAGGTAAAATAATTTAAATTATATTGATGATTTTATAGCTTTTAAGGTTGTATTTTGTATATTCATTTTTGTTATTTTGTGTAAAATTTTATACAGAGTGGAAATATGTATCACAGTTTTCACAACTGATGCTTCCTTAGCATGTAGTTCACTAGTTCAAGGCCTCGTTATGCTTCCCTAAGTCCTCAAAGGCTGGGAAGGGATAGCAGGTTAGACACTGCACAAGAATATACACCTGTGCTGGGGCTTTTCTTAAAAGGAACAGAAGAGAAAGGTAAAAGGATATTTTCCTTCAACAGCATTGATAATTAGATAAGAATAGAGTAGTCGCCTATATACTAGCAGGACATTTTCAAAACACACATGGGTAACAAAATACAGAAAGAAAAGCACAGAAAACAAATTATCCACTGGAGATGTTATTACAATAAGTGACTGTGTAATATGTAGTTAATACAAAGTTCAGTTTAAGAAATGTTTGCGGCTGAGCATGGTGGCTCACGCCTGTAATCCCAGCAGTCTGGGAGGCTGAGGCAGGTGGATCACTTGAGGCCAGGAGTTTGAGATCAGCCTGGGCAACATGGTGAAACCCTGTCTCTACTAAAATTACAAAAATTAGCTGGGCGTGGTGGCAGGTGACTATAATTCCAGCTACTCAGGAGGCTGAGGCAAGAGAATCTCTTGAACCCGGGAGGTGGAGGTTGCAATAAGCTGAGACTGCGTCACTGCACTCCAGCCTGGGCAACGGAGTGAGACTCTGTCTTAAAAAAAAAAGAAAGAAAAGAAAAAGAAATGTTTGCAAACATCAGTAGTGTCCCAGAGTTTTAAAACCAGATTAATATTTGCAATCACATGGAAATCACTAATGCCTTATGGGTGCTCTTATTTCTTTTATAATTGTAATTAAAATAAATTTTTTTTTAAGTAGAGGCAGGGTCTTGCCACGTTGCTCAGGCCGGTCCCAAGGTCCTGGGCTCAAGCGATCTTCCCATGTTGGCCTCCTGAAGTGTTGGGCTTACAGGCGTGAGCCACTTTGCCCGGCTGCCCTTATTTCTAGGTGTCTCCCACAGATAAGAAGCTGAGAAGAGGGTTATTCTTGAATTTAAAAAATGAGGTGGGGCCAGGATTGCCAGGTGGCCTATTAAATTTGAATTTCAGATAAACAACAAATACGTTTTAGTATAATTATGTCTCGAATATTGCATGGGACATACTGATCATAAGGAATTATTTACTGTTTGAAGTTCACATTTAACTGGCCATCCTGTATTTTTATTTGCTCCAACCGGTCACCCTAGGGATTCCTCACCTCCATCCCAGTAGGGGAAGGCAGAGAAGCAAATTCTGGAGAAGCAGCTGGCAGGGACTCCAGAGCTGAGACCTCTGAGGCCTGGCTCCAGGGCAGCCCCCTCCCCCCCTCCCCCCCCCCCCCACCTCCCAGTGCTGGGAAAAGCCCGTGGCCTTCTCTTTGAGCAAAGTCTCCCTGGAGAAGGAAACAGGCGGGGCCCAGCAGCTTCAGTAGGAAGCCTTGAAAACAATTCAGGATTCTGGGGGCAGTCCCCAGGGCAGGAGAGGTAGGCTCAGTGTGGCAACATCTGCAAGTGCTCCCGGCTCACAGACCATGCGCTGCCTGTCTTCCCTGGGCTTGTGGGGCTCAGCAGGCCCCGTCAACTCCCCAGCCGGCGCTGACCTTCCTTTCAGGCTGGGCTGTGCCGTCCTGCCTCTCACCGCATTTCCCCACATTCTCTGGGACTGAGGTCACTGAATGTCCCAGGGCCTGCAAAGCCGCTGTGCCAATCCAGTGACATGAGCTGGGTAACTGGTTATTCGTGCACCACCCAAAAGTACCCTGGGAAGGGGAGATGTGAGCACCCTCTCCTTAGGAGCCCTGGGGAAAGGTCACTGGGTGAGAGGGCAGTGGTGTCTTCCCAGCATCCCTGCAGGCCCCTTGCTAGCCAGCTCTGATGGGGCAGGCCTTCCTGGGAGCTGCTCTTGGGTCCTTTCTAGGTGAACAGGGAGGGGAGAGGGTGGGGGTAAAGGGGGTGGAGCTTCCTGGGAGGCCTCAACCTGAAATGTGGGCCAGAGTGGTCATTGGAGTGCTGAGAAGGGAAGACAGTCCAGTAGCAGAACATCTCTGTGATAATCTTGTGAGGCGCTTCAGTCCTATTTTGCACAGAAGACAAAATTGAAGCTCAGAGAGATTATGGAACTATCCTCAGGGCACACAGTTAGCAAGTGGTGGGGTCAAAGATCCCACCCAGACCACCTGGACTCTAAAACGTGGGCCCATTCTGTTACTCTTTGCTGCCCAGGAAAATTCTGGTTTATCTCAGGAGGAAACATCTACTGTCAACTCTTATTCTACGTGGTCAGGTTCCCACCTCTCCCTGCCTCTCCCCACCTCCAAAACTTGGCTTGTGGCTGTGAAATTTCCACTAGAAAATAAAGCTGAAAGGAAACAGCTGTACTTCTCTGTGTCTGTGCCAGGAACTCCATCTCCCAGGCCCTCAAGCTTCCTCCCACAGAGCTGAGTGCACGAGGTGTGGGCCAGGCCACAGGGGCCTGAGCATGTTGGGAGCTGTTGCCAGTTCCTGTCCTTGGATGTCCCGTTTGGTAATTCTGACGGTCTGAAAACCACACTCCCTGGTGACCAGCCTCATAAATCTGACTGTGTTTAGTTGAGTTTGGTGAAACTTCAGGTTATTGGCTCTCATGAAGAACCTCCCACCCTGCGAGGGATTCCAGGTATTGGTCCCGCCCTTTAGTCCTCCTCAGATCTCGCCACACAGAGGGGTCAAGGCTTCCTTATCTTCCCCTTTTGGCCTCGGCCATTTCTCATACTCTCTGATGCTCCCACCGTGTTGGGTCCCTGTGTTCCTCTCTCATCATCGCCTTACAGCGGTAAAATGACAAGAAACTTTCAATTCTGTGTGGGATGGGGAGAGAATTGGTGGGTGGGGGAGTAGGGTTTGGGAAGGCTTGAGGAATGAGAGCTGGGAGGGAAGAGAGACAGCTGTTTTTTCTAATCATGAACTTCAATCATGTCTTCGTTTACTTGATAATGCACATGTATTGGCTGGATGGGGTGATAGGGGAGGAGACGGCCCACTGAAGACAGAGCCAGAGATTGGAGTTATGCAGCCTCAAGCCAAGGAAGGCCTAGAACCACCAGGAGATGAAAGAGGCAGGGAAGGGAGGCTTTGGAGAGATTGCAGGCCTGCTGCCACCTTTGCTTTAGACTCCTGCCTCCAAAATTGTGAGACTATACGCTTCTGTTGTTTTAAGCCACCTAGTTTGTGGTCATTTGTTTCAAAGACCAAAGGAAACTAATACAAGGAACAACTGCAAGATACCCCCAGAAAAAAGAAGGTAAGAAGCTGTCTCAGTTCAGACTGCTCTCACAAAAATACCACAGACAGCTGGGCGCGGTAGCTCATGCCTGTAATCCCAGTACTTTGGGAGGCCAAGGTGGGTAGATCACCTGAGGTCAGGAGTTCGAAACCAGCCTGGCCAACATGGAGAAACCCCGTCTCTACTAAGAATACAAAAAATTAGCCAGGCATGATTGCACATGCCTGTAGTCCCAGCTACTCGGGAGGCTGAGGCAGGAGAATTGCTTGAACCTGGGAGGCAGAGGTTGCAGTGAGCTGAGATTGCGCCATTGCACTCAACCTGGGGCAACAAGAGTGAAACTCCATCTAAAAAAAAAAAACAACCCACGAATATTAGCTGGGCATGGTGTGGGGGTAGGGGTGGGGTGCCTGTAATCCCAGCTACTTGGGAGGCTGAGGCAGGAGAATCACTTGAACCTGGATCATGCCAGTACACTCCAGCCTGGATGACAGAGCAAGATTTCATCAAAACAAACAAACAAAGAAACAAAAACAAACAAACAAAAAACCAGACAGACACTTATTCCTCATAGTTCTGGAGGCTGGAAGTCTGAGATTAGGGTGCCAGCACGGTTGGGTTCTTGGTAAGGGCGCCTCTTCCAGATCATGTCCTTACATGGCCTCTCCTTGGTGCATGCACCTGGTGAGAAATCTCTGGTCTCTTTATCTTCTTATCAGGGCACTAATCCCACCATGGGGGTGTAAGGTTATTCTTGTAAGGATATTGCCGAGTTTAAAATGAGGAAACTGAGGCCAGCATGAGACAAATTAAATTCCAGTTTATTTAGCTCCCGGGCAAGGTTCTGTGGCCCCAGGAGAGGGAGAGAGAGAGAGAGGGGCCAGAGAAGTTGCACCCGGCCGTTCTGGGCGTGGGGTTTTATAGGGGGTGAGGGCAATAGATTGGTCAGTGGGGAAACAAAGCATGGGCAACTGCATTGGTCATAGAAAGACTGGACCTGGACTTGACAAATTGCCATGGGTAGCCTAGCAGAGGTACCCACAGGTAGACTGGAGCAAGTAACAGATTGACCGGTGAGGAAACAAAGCATAGGCACCTGTATTGGTCAGAGAGAGAGACTGGACCTGGACTTGGTGAGCTGTCATCGGTTAGGCTCTCGGGGGGATTTTTGAATTTTGGGCTGACAGTATGATTTTGTGCTGAGGGTTGGGCTAGGGGTGGAATGCAGGAGTGGGTGTGGAGAGCCTGCATGGAGAAGGCAGGCGCCAGTAGGACGTCGGGCCTCCTGATAAGTGTTATCAGGTGCGGAGGGGGTGAGTATTGTCCATCGGGCTCCTGGCGAGACTATGGGCCTTACAATGTTGATTGATGACCCCTTGCTCCCTAAAATGTATAAAGCCAAGCTGTGCTCTGACCACCTGGGGCACATGTCATCACGACCTCCTGAGGCTGCATCATGAGTGTGTGTCCTCAACCTTGGCAAAATCAACTTTCTAAGTTAACTGAGACCTGTCTCAAATTTTCAGGGTTCACAAGATTGTGAGACTTTGAGCAAGTCACGTACCTTTCACACTAGGTGGGAAGAACCTGGTAGAAAGTCAACTTCCTTTCCTATGTCACAGAGAAGTGCAAATCCTACAAAGTAACAGATGTATGAAATGGTTTGGGAACAAGTAAAAAGCACTAAACCCATGTCAGAGATTAATCTAAATATCCTCTTTTCTTCTTTTCTTTTTCCCTCCCTTGCATCCTTCCTCCCTCTCTCCCTCCTCCCCTCCACCCTTTCTCCCTTTCTCTCTCTTTCTTTCTTCTTTCTTTTTCTTTCTTTCTTCTTTCTCCTTCCTTCCTTCCTTCCTTCCTTCCTTCCTTCCTTCCTTCCTTCCTTCCTTCCCTCCCTCCCTCCCTCCCTCCCTCCTTTCTTCCTTTTTCCTTTCTTTCTTTCGTCTTGCTGTGTCACCCAGGCTGGAGTGCTGTGGCACAATCCTGGCTCATTGCAACCTCCACCTCCTGGATTCAAGCGATTCTCCCACCTCAGCTTCCCAAGTAGCTGGGATTACAGGCGTGTACCACTGCACCCAGCTAATTTATGTATTTTTAGTAGAGGCCGGGTTTTGCCATGTTGGCCAGGATGGTCTAGAACTCCTGACCTCAGGTGATAGGCCTGCCTCGGCCTCCCAAAGTGCTGGATTACCTGCATACATGAGCCACCTCGCCAGGCCCTAAATATCTTATTTTCATTTTGAGAATTTTTTTTTTTTGGCTGTTGCTGCCATTGCTGCAATTTCACAGCACTGTGTGGGTAACTGATTACCCAAGATGTCGTCACCTGCAGAAGTTTCTGTGCTCTACTTCTCATTGCACTACGTGGGAAAAAACTCCAAACATTATATTTCACTTTGCATGCATTTTAAGGGTGTGACAGAGTAAGATGCATGCTAAGAAAAAAAAAAAAATCTATTTTTCTCTTTGGGAGTTGGGAATGTGGTTCTGACCAGGCAGACAGATTGCAACTAGTTATGTGTAAAATTAAGTACCCCTGGCCAAGTGTGAGTGGAGTGGGAAGAAGTGATTGTGTTCTTTTTTCTTTTCGTTTTTTTTTTTTTTTTTTTGAGATGAAGTTTCGCTCTTGTTGCCCAGGCTGGAGTGCAATGGCGTGATCTCAGCTCATGCAACCTCCGCCTCCCGGGTTCAAACGATTCTCCTGCCTCAGCCTCCCAAGTAGCTGGGACTACAAGCGCCTGCCACCACACCCAGTTAATTTTTTGTATATTTAGTAGACACCTAGTTGCACCATGTTGGCCAGGATGGTCTTGAACTCCTGACTCAGGTGATCCTCCCGCCTCAGCCTCCCAAAGTGCTGAGATTACAGGCAGGAGCCACTGCACCTGGCCGATTGCGTTCTTTATATCAGGAAACTGGATACGGTCTGTGGCTAGTTAGGAAGCAGGCAGCTCAAACAACCAAAGCGTCATCTGTATTTACAGCCAGTCCCGCACGTGGCTCGCATTCCTGCCTGAGCTCCGCCCCCTGTCAGATCAGCTGCAGCTTTAGATTCTCATAGGCTCACGAACCCTATAGTGAACTGCGCATGCGCGGGATCTAGGTTACCGCTCCTTATGAGAACCTAATGCCTGATGCTCTGTCACTGCCTCCCATCACCCCCAGACGGGACCGTCTAGTTGCAGGAAAACAAGCTCAGGGCTCCCACTGATTCTACATAAAGGTGAGTTGTATAATTATTTCATTATATGGTGATTGCACCACTGCATGCCAGCCTGGACCACACAGACGCTGTCTCAAAAAAAAAAAAAAAAAACAATGGCAGTGTGAGTTAATAAGGGGAACCTCTGAAAGAAGTTTTTGTGAAGTACGTCATAATAGAAATAAAGTCACAATAAATGTGCTTGAATCATCCTGAAACCATTGCCCCCGCTACTTCACCTTGGTCCATGGAAAAATTGTCTTCCATGAAAGCAGTCGCTGGTGCCACAAAGGTTGGAGACCGCTGCTTCAGATGGACTTGCTTGGCTACTCAAGGCCAAGGGTTGTGGCTTGTGGGAAGTAGAAAAGTTCCTTTTTAACGTTTTCTTTCTTGTTAAAGAGTAAGTGTGCTAATAACTTTGTTAAGCCCTGTCCTATGTGGCAGTGAGACATGCCATGCTTACAGTCACGTAGTGCATTCTATGTCCTTGTACTTTAACCAAGATGTCTGTGCTGGCCCTGCTTTTACCTGTTTAGAAAAGTTTTAAGTTGTTGGCTAGTCGGGTTTTAGTTTAGACTTGTAAGGTCTGACTCCAGCCAACGGAGATCAGACACAGCAGTAAGGACGACCCCAAAATGCGTAAGGTAAATTTACATGCATTGTCTTTGTTCTTTGTATTCTTGTGGCACAACGGCTAGGAGTACCCTTCCTGCAGTCCAGGAAGTAAAAATTGTGTTGCTGAAGGACTCTTTGTCTCAGTGCTAATTTTTCTTTGTGGCATCTATTTCCAACATGGCTGATAGAAATGCCTCTTACTTTCTCATTTCTACCAAGAGCCCCTGTATGACCTGCTTTCTGCTTCAAAAAGTGGCTTTTCCTGATGCTGGTATCTGGGTCTTTAAATTCATTTCCTCCTTCTCCTGCAAGTTCTCTGCAGGGAAAGGCTTGATAAATCTATCTCAACTCCAGGTGGAAATGCATGAGGTCCTAAAAAGTCTTAGCAGTTAATGAAGATGACCAATTAGGCTGATGAAAGAACTCTGGCAAACTTTTAGGGACAGCCTTGGCAAAGCATTTTGCGTTTTGTTGATCTGTTTTAATGATAAGGCGGGCAGCAAGCACATTACAAAAAAGGCTGTCTACACATGCGGCTGCTCTGCTATGCATCCATGTATTGCATTCCCATCTAATCCTTATTGGAATCAACTCCCTTAACAGAACGTCCTCAGCTTCGCGTACAAATCAAATCCACCACCAAAGAGGCGTGCTGGATACCTTGCCAATTTTACCTTGGGCTGCCTGGACCATATGAGTGATAGGAACTAAACGGCTTTATACCCTGGAAACTCCCAGAAGCCTGAATCTTTGTCATGAATCCTCAGTTTGCCTTGGTGGTGGTTTCAGAGCTCATATGGCAGGGAAGCGAGGCGGGAGCCGCTGTTCTAGACTTAACCGGGATGAATGGGTGTTCATTTAAGGATATGGGGAGGATGGAGGTCTCTGGAAGGTGATGGACCCCTGTGGAGCTAAATGGCTGCTCAGGAAAACAGACTGCAAGAAGTGAAAAGAAACTGTCATTTCATATGAAATGACAATATGAAGCCGGTACAGTGGCTCATGCCTGTAATCCTAACACTTTGAGAGGCCCAGTTAGAAGGATTGCTTGACCCCAGGGGTTCAAGACCCACCTGGGTAACATAGGGAGACCCTATCTCTATAAAAATATAAAATTAGCTACCGGGGAGGCTGGGGCCGGAAGATTGCTTGAGCTCAGGAGTTTGAACCTGCAGTGAACCATGATCATACCACTGCACTCCAGCCTGGGCAACACAGTGAGACCCTGTCTCAAAAAAAAATGTGGTTGTATGAGTTAATGACAGGAACCTCCGAAAGAGATGTTTGTGAAGTATGGCTATCACAGAGGTGACTTTTGATGAGAGGGAAGAAGAGGAGTCTTTCTTTTTCTTTCTCTCTTTTTTTTTTTTTTTTGAGACAGTCTTATTCTGTCACCCAGACTGGAGTGCAATGTCACAATCTCTGCTCACTGCAACTTTGGCCTCCTGGGTTCAAGCGATTCTTGTGCCTCAGCCTCCCAAGTAGCTGAGATTACAGGTGTATGCCACCACACCTGACTAATTTTTGTATTTTTAGTAGAGGCAGGGTTTCACCATGTTGGTCATGCTGGTCTCGAACTCCTGACCTCAGGTGATCCACCCACCTCAGCCTCCCAAAGTGCTGGGATGACAGGCATGAGCCACTGTGCCAACCAAGAAAAGTCATTTTGAGGGATTAATGGGTTTTCCTGGGCGTCCTTTATTGTTTTGTTGTGCCTGTATTCATTTCCTCTAACAAATGCTTAGCTAATGAGCTCATCTGCATAGGTGTAGAATCTTCTTCACATAGGAGTCTGTTTAGGGCAACCTTTTCCAGAAAGAACTGCTCATCTGTCATTGTGGAAATCTGGGCAATTGCAGAGCCAGCAGCAGGCAGGAGAGGCCCTAGTAGCTAGAATTTCCAGCTGTGATCTTCCCCAAGGCAAACCAATCCGTGTCACCAACATCCACCCAACAATCCTACTTTCCAATACTTCTCCTTTAGAAGGGACTCTGGGTATGGTGCCGTGCATACAGGCATAATGGTACCTTCTGCATAGGGTTGTTACGAAGAATGAATTATGTAATATGTGTAAAACAGTTAGGAAATTGTAGCTTGTTATGGCATCTGGTCCTTGGTAAGCCTTCCAAGTTCAGCTGCTATTCTTCCCCTTGTTTTTATTCTAATACACTGACCGCAGCACCTCTAATGCTCTACTGGGATTTCTTGAGGGCAGGCATCATGCTGAGCCGTCTCTGGATGTCCAGCACCTTGTGAATTGCCCATAATGTAGCATAGTGTAGTGTAGTTTAATATCTACTGATGCAAGGTGCCATACCCGGAGTCTCTTCTAAGGAGAAGTATTAGAAAGTAGGATTGTTGAGTGGATGTTGGTGACACAGATCGGTTTGTCTTGGGAGAGATCACAGCTGCGAAACCCAGCCTCTAGGGACTCTCCTGCCTGCTGCTGACTCTGCGTTTGCCCAGATTTCCAGAAGGACAGATGAGCAGTTCTTTCCAGAAAAGGTCTTGAAAGTGTGCAGGCGGTTACACTAGCAGGCAGAGATGAAGGTGTAAACTGCATTTCCTGTGTCTCACTCTTCTTTCTTTCCCTCCCTTCCTTCCTTCCCTCCCTTTCTCCCTTCCTTCCCTCTCTTTCTCCCTCCCTCCTTCCCTTTCCTGCCTTCTTTCCCTTTCCTTCCTTCCCTCCTCCCTTCCCTGTCCTTCCTTATCTCCTTCCCTCCCTCCCTCCCTCCCTCCCTCCCTTCCTTCCTTCTTTCCTTTCATGGAGTTTTGCTCTGTTTCCCAGGCTGGAGTACAGTGGCACAATCTCGGTTCACTGCACCCTCCACCTCCTGGGTTCAAGTAATTCTCCTACTTCAGCCTCCTGAGTAGCTGGGATTTCAGGTATGCACCACCATACCCAGCTAATTTTTGTATTTTTAGTAGAGACAGGGTTTTGCCATGTTGGCCAGGCTGGTCTCGAACTCCTGACCTCAGGTGATCCACCTGCCCTGGCCTCCCAAAGTGCTGGGATACAGGCGTGAGCCACTGTGCCCAACCTCAGCCATCTTTCAATTATCTGCAAGAAGAATTAAAATGTAGTGGCTAAGAGTTGGTACTGCAGAAGCAGATAGCCCTGGATTCAGTCTAAGTTCCATTATGTACCACCCATGTGACCTAGAGCAAGTAATTCCTTCATTCAGTGGGTCTAATTATTATTATCAGGCTAATTATAATAATAGAACTTACTTCATAGGGGTATTATGAGAATTCAAAGAAATGCATAAAAAGCATTCGGCCCAGTTTTTAGCTGGCAACACTCATTAATGACTGTTGATGGTTTTTAATTATCATTAACTTCTGCTTTAGAGGGTTTGCATGAGTATATCTGAGGGCACAAGCCAAGAGGTTAGCTTCAGGCTAATCATTAATTCATCCCACTTTTTATTTTTCTTTTTAAATAAAGGCAGGGTCTTGCTTTGTCACCCAAGCTGTAGTGTAGTGGTGAGATAGCTCACTGCAGCCTCAAATTCCTGGACCCAAGCAATTCTTCTGCCTCAGACTCCCAGGTAGCTAGGACTATAGGTGCATGCCACCATGCCTGGCCAATTAAAAAAAATTTTAATGGGGTCTTGCTATGTTGCCCAGACTGATTTTGAACTCCTGGCCTCAAGCGATTCTCCTACCTCAGCCTCCCAAAATGCCAGGATTACAGGCATGAGCCACCATGCCCGGCCTAATGTTGATCAATTATTCAATAATTGGTAGGTCTCATGCAAAATCATTTAGGGGTATGATTCAAGCCCTCAGTGAGCTTTGATTTTTACCTAAGAAGATAAGATAGGCCGGGCAAGGTGGCTCACGCCTATAATCCCAGCACTTTGGGAGGCCAACACGGGTGAATCATGAGGTCAGGAGTTCGAGACCAGCCTGACCCGCTTGGGGAAACCCCGTGTCTACTAAAAATACAAAAATTAGCCAGGTGTGGTGGTGGCATCTGCAATCCCAGCTACTTGGGAGGCTGAGGCAGCAGAATCGCTTGAACCTGAGAGGTGGAGGTTGCAGTGATTGGAGATCGCGCCATTGCACTCCAGCCTGGGTGACAGAACAAGACTCCATTTAAAGATAGGATAGGTTCATAAATTAGAACAAGTGAGCAAACCTCTCTGGGCTTCATTTGTCTCATGTACATGAGGAAAGATTATAGGTGAAGAACTAAAACTCACTGAACAAAGGAACAGTGTTTTGAAGATGCGGGTAACAGAGGATGGATGGATGGATGATGGATGGGTGAATGGATGGATGGATGGTTGGATGATGGATGGATGGATGGTTGAATGAATGGATGGATGGGCAGATGGATGGACGGACAGATGGATGGATGGTAAATGAATGGATGGATGGATAGATGAATGGACGGACGGATGGATAGATGGATGGATGGATGGATGGATGGGCAGATGGATAGCTAGATGGATAGATGGATAGCTAGATGTATGGATGGATAGATGGATGGTTGGAATGGGGATGGCTTGAAGCAAATGATGCAGAGTTTGAAAGCAGAGATTGTTGAAAGATGGCAGAGAGCTCTCCAACTATACCACGCCCTGACCCTCGGCACGCACTCTGCCTTCCCACACCGGAATGAAGTTCCCTTGTTCTTCTGCTTCTCTCCACATTATAACTTGTATTTATTCTACAGGATGCAACCCAGGCATTACTCCTACTGGGAAGGCCTTTCCTGATGTATCTTTATTTCCTTAGCTCCCTGTGGGTACACCTATTATTAAAGTTACTATTCAGTGCTCTAATTGCCTGCTGGCAACTGAAGTTGGAATCCTTCAAGTGCCGGGAGTTTCTTATTCGTCAGTTCTTCCCCAACATCTAGTAGGTGTTTGACACACAGGTATTTAATATTTGGGTGCGTGACCTAGTGTCATGTACATGAATGAATAAAAGAATGAATGAAGGCCAGGTGTGGTGGTTCATGCCTATAATCCCAGCACTTTGGGAGGCTGAGACAG
>CAUYLG010023252.1:0-45430 GCA_963573385.1 Cacajao melanocephalus | reverse complement strand
TTTTTTTTTTTTTTTTTTTTTTTTTTTTTTTTTTTTTTTTTTTTTTTTTTTTTTTTTTTTTTTTTTTTTTTTTTTTTTTTTTTTTTTTTTTTTTTTTTTTTTTTTTTTTGTTTTTTTTTTTTTTTTTTTTAATTTTTTTTTTTTTTTTTTTTTTTTTTTTTTTTTTTTTTTTTTTTACATTGTGTTACCACATCTCTGACTTTTGAGGGTACCAGAAATCACTTTTTATTGTAAGAAAACTGGACCTTGTTGTGTAATGGCTGAGTACGTGACACAGTTTTAGAGGTGGCTCAGGGCATTTGCTTACAGTAAATTGTTATTACTACAGAAGGTTACTCATTTATTTGCATGTTTAGACAAGAATAGCATGGTTTTAGGCATCTAAAGATGATGGAAACTCTCACCACTGAGGGATGAGACTTCCATGAGACACAGGCTAGTCACTGAGCAAACTGATTGGCATTATGTGCCCACCAGACTTCGAGAAATGTCTCTGCAGCGAGGTGGACTGTGAAGGCATTGCACTTTCTCATTCCACGGCATTTCTCTCTGTTTGGGGACCAACAATTCTGTGTAAAAATGGGATACTTGATTTTGGGTAATCTGTATTTCACCTTCCAGCTATGCCTGCCTCTCACATATTTAAATATTATGCCTGAAACCTGCATGCTTTCTCTGTTCTGTTCATTAAAGGGTTCCGCCCTGAAGCCTATAATTTAAGTGAAAAATAAGCGGTGTTAAAAAGCCAAAATACAGGTTTCTGACATTTAGCTGGCTTTGTTGATACTCACTGTAAAAAAATTACATGTATAAGGGAAATCTTCATTTGTAAGGCCATCTCCCTCTCTTCACCTGAACCACTAGGAACTTTTAGAATGGAGAAGGCAATGACTTAAAATTTTCTTAAGAACCTGGCCTTTGTTTAGATCTAAGTTCTGTGCCTTTGAGATGTTAAATTTTCTACATTGTTTCACTTAAGAATCACATCATTGGAGGTGCAAATTTAGTTTCCTAGCTAACAATTGTTTAGGTCCCTAATTAGTTTTGAGCAGAGATTAGTGGTTGCATAAATATTTCCCCAAGAAAAAGCTGATTCTTGGTTGCTTAACAGTGAAAGATTTTTGTTTTTTGTTTTATTTTGTTTTTTTTTTTTGCTGCAAGTGTTAAATGACTTAGCATACTCAGATGTGTGAACTGATGAAAATATCCATTTTCACAAACAGAATTCTGCTTCATTCCCGGTGGGGGATGAGGGAGTGGTTTTCAGGCCAATAGAGTTATGTTTCAAAGGGGAATATGGCTGCCTCTGCTGCTTTGTGTAAGTTTCCATGAAACTGGAGGAAAGCCAGCAGTGACAGGCTCCACTCAGCTCCCATGCAGACAGCAAGTCCAGTCTCACTTTTGTGTTCCCCCAACAGGCAAAAGAGCCAAATTTATGTCCAAGCCTCCAGGGTGCAGGGCTGAGTTCTTGCCCCAGGTCACAAACCTCCCCACTGAGAAAGTAAGCAGGGATTTCACAACTCGCTCTTGCCTGCCTGCCTGCAGGGGCTTCTGTGCTCACACCTGCATTTTCCATTTATCCCCCCATCCCCAGATTCTGCCCAGGAAAATTCACAGTTCATCAAAATTGTTACAAAGTTTAGCTGGAAGTCTCATTCTCCCTGTTGCCCTTTCCTAATTCCACTGGTTGCCCTCCCCAAGGACTCCTGTGAGATAAAGTCAGAAATGACTTCCCTTGGCTTTCCTGGGGACCAGGGGGGCCTACAGGGCTCTTCCCACTACTTCTTCTACTTTATATTTCACTCAGCACTCTACATTTATGTCAGCTCTAGGTAAGGTCAAATCCTTCTCCTATGATCTAGATTATCAGGTTCCTCATTGAGGATATGTGTTTAAAGGCAGACTTTCCCCCTCTCACACTGTGGGCACTCAGTTTTTAACCTGTCTCACGGAGTTTGCAGCAGCAAGCCACTTCTTTCAAAGGATTTGTGAATTCTTTTGCTTTTCCTAATATGTTCCTACAGTGGTTGTTGGGGCAGAATTTCACGTCAGTCAGTCTCTACATGCTGTTCTGTCTGCCTGAGTAGGAGCTGAAAGTTGATCTTGCCTCCTATTTTCCATTTTTTCTATTCTTTCATCACTATTAAGACAGAACCTTGTGAAAATATCAATGAAATATAAATGTTCAGATTTACTTTTATATTCTCTATTTTGTTTAATTGATTAATATGTTTATTTTTACATCAATATTATTCTCTCTTGGTTACTGTGTCTTCATAATAGCACTATACTAGAATCTGATGACTGATCAAAAAAGATGAAGTTCCTTATCTTTTGTTGATCGTATTTACTGGAGAAAAGACAATATCAAACATATTTTAGTAAATTATGTAATTTTAAGAGATATGGGGAGGTAGGGCAAGAAAGTAAAAATTTACAAATGTTACATTTTTAAGTAGGTCAGGGCAAGCATCTGCAAAGCAGCAATAATTGAGCAGAAAACAATTGAAGCAAAAAGTGGACATCTGTAGATAAAACACTTCAAGTAGAAGGAAGGATCATGTAGCATGCATCATGATCAAGTTTGACTCTTTAAACAAAATAAATTGCTGACTGCTTCCAATTTTTGTCACATGCATTGATGATTGAATAATTGCTTCACATACAATTAGTCATCTTTCTTACTATTTTAAAATATTGCAGATTAATTCTTTGTTTTTAATATCTGTTCATTGGTACACATTTTCAAAATACATACTACATTAATTTAAAAATATTTATTGAGTATCTTCTAGGTATGAGACACTATTCTTGGAACTGAGAATACAGCAGTGAACAAAAACGACAAAAACCTATCTTTGTTCTTCTGGAGATTCCTCTGTAGTGTAATTTTATGGTTGGTGAGGCAAAGGAAGGCTGGCAGTAAACAAAATATGTGAGTAAAATTCATAGTATGATGATGAGAGAATAATAATTGAGTGTCAGAGGGAGTAATATTATTAAATTGTTAAAGAAGACCTCACTGGGAAAGTGTCATTTGTGTGGATACTAGAATATGGTGAGGGAGTGAGCTATGCAGCTATAGGGAATGAACATACCGGACAGAAAGAAAAATAGGAACAAAGATTCTCAGTGGAGGATCTATAACTTACAGGGCCTTAAAGCTGTTCTTTGGATTTTATCCCGAGTGATATGTGAAGCTAATGGAGGATCTGAGCAGAGTAGTGACATAATATGACCCTCGTTGATGTGTTAAGATTTACACAGGGGAGTGAGTTTGGGGAAGAGAGGCTGTGAGTGGTCAGGAGAAAAGCTCAGATGCAAGTATGAGAGTATTGTAATAATTCAGGACCAGCCTGAGAGTTGTGGAGGAGGTGAGAAATCATCAGATTCTGGGTATGTTTTGAAATTAAAGTCTAATATGAGTGTGAGAAATAAAGGAATAAATGATTCTAATATTGTGTGTGTGCATGTACACACACGTGTGCAACTGGAAAGATAGAATTACAGTATATGGGGATTATTGTCTTCCCTGGACAATAATCCCTGGAAATGGGGATATTACAAGAGGAGAGGTTTAAGAAGGGAAGACTAAGATACCATGTTAGAAAATATTAAGTACAAGATGCCTATTAGAGATATATAAGAAGATAGTGAGAAGCCAATGGATGAATCTAGAGTTCATAATTAACTTGGCCAGAGAAAAAAATTTTGAAATGATCCACATATGGATAGGATTTAAAGACATGAGAGTAGATGAGGTCACAAATGGACACAGTAAGGTTATTTTCTGAGATGCTTTAATTTAGAAGCCCAAGATAAAGAATTTAGAGTAAATGAGGGGTAAACAGATAAGTCAGTGAGTTAGAAGGCAAACCACAAAGAGTAGTGTCCTGCAAGGTTTTGCTTAGGGAGGGAATTCTCAGTTCTGAAAAATGCTGCTAATAGTTCAAGTCAGATGAGGACTATTACATGTAGCATTTAGTTAATTTATGACGTAGGAAAAGTAGTTTCAGTGGAAATTTGGGGGCAAAAACCTGGTAAGAGTGTGCTCAAGAGCGAATATAGAGAGAGATTGAAAGCAATAATTAGACAAGCTTTTTCTCTGTAAGAATAGCCCTGAAATAGGGCAATATCAGAAAAAAATGGGATGAAAAGAGAGACTTTTGAAAGATGAAAAAGTAACAGAATGCTTACATGCTGATAGAAACTTTTCTTTAGAAAGAGGATAGTGATATCCTTAAAAATACAAGGGGAGGAGGCAATATGACATGCAAATGGAGATTAGCCTTAGCTTAAACTTGCATAGTTCACTAAGGTAGACAACGTGGTACTGGTGCTTTACATAGATAAGTGTGGTCAAGAGAGCTTTTGGAAAGTTTCTGCCTTTTTTTTTTTTTCAGTAAAATAGATAATTAGCTGAAGGTGGAGAAGGGATGTATTAGAATTAAAAAAAAAGATGAAGGCACAAAATAGAATGCAAAATGACGTGAATGGTTTCTTAGCAAAATTTGGGCTTCTTAATCATACATTTAAAGTCAGCATGGTTGAGAGGTTTTCTTCAGCTACATTTAGCTCCATGAAAGAAATGTGCAGAGTTATTTAAGAGTTAAATTTAATTGGCCAGTCGCGTTGGCCCACGCCTGTAATCCCAGCACTTTGGGAGGCCGAGGTAGGTGGATCACAAAGTCAGTAGTTCAAGACCAGCCTGGCCAAGATGGTGAAACTCTGTCTCCACTAAAATACAAAAATTAGCTGGGAATGGTGATGGATTTCTGTAATCCCAGCTACTCAGGAAGCTGAGGCATGAGAACTGCTTGAACCCAGGAGGAGGCAGAGGTTGTAGTGAGCCTAGATCGTGCCACTGAACTCTAGCATGGGTGATGGAGCAAGACTGTGTCTCAAAAAAAAAAAAAAAAGTTAAATTTAATCAAGATTGTGGCTTTCACATGTATTAAAATAATGCAAAATAGTCAAAATGATATGAAGTTATATGGAAGACAGTGATTATCATGACAATGAAATTAACCCAGATGTATAGATAAGGAATAGTGAAATCTCCAGCAAAATTAAATTGTACATTACACATCAGGGTCAGTGGGAGCATGTGGATTTAGGAAGTTACTGAGTATAAGCTAGAATGATAAAGAGTGGTGCTCCAAGCTTTGAAAAATATCAGCCGATCATTTTAAGCAATTTTTGTTATATAATCGACACATGGCTGTTAGCATAATATTGATCTTGAAAGATGTTTTGTAACATCTTTCCTTTGATGTACTCTTGTTTTTCCATGACTCCTACAAAATAAGCAGTCTAATTATTTACACAATTAGGAAGAGAAAAGGTGCACAGAGAATGCTCTTTGACCTCTGAAAATACTACTGAATTTTACAACTGGCTGCCTTAGCTTATGGATTAAAAAGGTTGCTAGTTAATTTGTACTGTTTTATCTTCATTGTATATATGTATATATATATGTCTCCAAACATGCTGATGTGTTTTCAATGAAATAGATAGCTGAAGAGAAAGCCATTAGCCTGAGAACACCCAAACTATATTCCCATTGTGAATAAAAGGAAGTCCATAAAAATGAAGAAAAATGTTCTGTATTCCTGCTATGATCTCAAAATCTGGCAGTACATGAAAAATTTTCAAAGTGCTTATTTAAAAGGCATAATCTTTGGTCTCCTGAGTCAGAATCTGCTACGTATAGGACTGGATTGCTATTTTGACAACTCACCGGTAGATTCTTACTCAGCAGAATATTTGGAAGCCTTACTCTAACTTTCTTGGCCTCGGATCTCCATTTCTCAGTTCTGAACAATTGTTCTTCCCTTCTACATTCTTTAGTTTGTCCCAAGATTCCAATATTTCCAAGAATTAACCAAGAATAGAACTAATCTATCAGATAACCATGACACAGACATCAAATACATTTTGCTGCAACCATATCAACAAATGTCCCATGAATGATAAGGGGTAACCGTATTCTCATATATGCATCCTCACATTATCACACACACACATATATATACACACACATATATATGAGTATACATGTAAATATGTGTATATATGTATACATGTATGTGTGTACATATATACACATATATCTTCACACTTTTCTGAAATATGTATATTCATGTGAGAGAAGGGTCTGTACTTTATTTCAAAAGAGAGCTTAATGTTTAAAATGTTTGAGTTATTGAATTAATTAAACTTTATTTCTACTCAAGAACATTTTTAACTGAGACAAGCTCTTCCTTTCTCTAAAAGTCAAGTCAATAAAAGGAAACTGTGGTATTAATAATTCTTTCAGGTTTTGATGTAAAGAATCTATCATACAAAGCAGCCTTAAATTTTGTCATTCAGAAAAATGGTCTTGCAGTTAATTGGGACTTTCCTATTCCAGATGGTATATCCAGTCTCCATATAGATCATATTAGAACCATAGCTAGCAAAGAGGGTATATTTTAATTTTTCAATGCCAATGTGACCTATAGGCATATTTTTAATTTGTCTTAAATTATTTCCCATTTGGAAGTTTTAAATACCTTGAATAATTTATTGTATTTATATTTTTAAAGAAAAAAATCTTATGCAGCCAACTTAATTGAATAAACAAGTAAAAGCCATTCCCAAAAGTAAGGTTTACTTGTTAACATTAACATAAAATAATGTGGGAATGCTGAGAAATTATTATATATAATCTTTAAATATTGGCATCTGGAGTGAACTCTTAAAATTAACTAGTTTTTTGTTTTTGGGTTTTTTTTGTTTGTTTGTTTGACTAGAGCAATGACATAATAAGATGGTTAATCATCATTGGACTTATCTTCAAAAAGTCAACTACTTTTTCAGATAAGTAAAGGATGGACTTGTCGCTGTTGCTGTAGGATTTTAAGTCCAGGTAAGAACCATTGAGATTCTCAATTTTTAATATATATATATATTATGTAAGAAATTTTCACTAATTTCATGGAAAAAGATTTTGATGGTGTTGATAAATATTACAAATTTTATGCCCTGTGTCTTCCACATGCTTACATTCTGAGTCCTCAAAACTTTGTAAATATTCCTTCTGGAAGTACAAGAGCCTCAGGTTTACATACTATTAACAATACCTTTATGTATTTAAATATAAAGTTTCAAATCTTGATCTTATTAATTTCTAAACAAATAACAATTAAGTCTCAAAAAATAAAATTCTAGTTACCTTCTTAAAATACGCTACAGGATAAATATTTTTATCAACTACATTGACTGGTCACACTAGACTCCTTATTTCTTTTATTTCTTCTTAACTGGATGAAGGTGGCCAAGCGTAGGAGTAGAGGGAGGAATTAATTGGCAAACATGAAAAAATAGGTGTCTCAAAGTCACATAACCACCTCAATTTCCTTGTTTCAACTCAAGTTTGATACAGGGTGAAGGGAATATATTTTCTAGATAATTTATCTCTCATTAGATAAGCAAAAGGTCTTCTCAGAACAGTTTTTGGCATAAACTAAGGCCTCAATAAATTAGTTTCCTTCTCCAATTCTGGAGGAGAAGGAAAGATAAGACAATTGTTTTTATTGTGAAAGTAAGGTGGAGATGGGGGATATCTCCCTATAAAAGGTCTAAGAAGTTAGCAAATGCTGTTTTTCCTTTTTGCTCCTCAGTTGTATAAGTACATGGTAGAAATTGGGTTACTTTGCCTAAACTGGTTTTCTATGATCCATTAAATATTAAAAGCTTGACAGATAAGTAGAGGCTGATATGATTCTGTCCTATTACCCACTCCTATCAAATTTGGAAGAACTGACCTATTCTATTCAGGGAATGGTTGTAATGCTACATCCAAATGCCTATGGCTCTATCTAGCTTATAAACATACTGTCTCCAGAATTCATTTATGTAAATCATTTGAAACTTAGAAAAAAAATGTTCCGAGAAAAATATGTTAAATGTCAAGGTGAATCAGAAGGTGCAGCATGTAGTCAAGACTAAATTAATATTCCAACTTTCTAGTTACTTTGGAATTACTTATTTAACCTTTTGGTGACATGAGGAACAATGTGTCCACCTATTTTTTTCTGAATATTTTATCTGAAGATCTAGGAGAGAAATGTGAAATAGTTGTCTCGGGAAGTAGGGGAAATACAAAGAAAAGTAATGACTTCAGGTATATTCTCCACTGGTACAGCAGGGTGGGAGATATTATCAATAGGCGGTAAACATGAAAACATTGAAGAGATACAGTTTGGATCAGCATTACAACCAAGAGATGGAGAAGGACATTCAGGATTGGAAGAAACAGAGGAAGGCGGAGAGCCTTCTTCTTGGGACTGTGGTTCCATGTGTCTGCAGGTGCTTATGGGTATATTGAAAATGGGACTAAAAACAAGGGCTCGGTTTAGGTGAAGACCCTCAGACAGAAGCTAAGAATTTTATTTTGTGTGGTAAGAGGGATTTTTGAAAGATTCTTAGGATAAATATGATATGTATAGGCTAGAAAGAAAGGCGGGAGACAGGAGAAACAAGTTAATCAATTGGAATAAACCAGGTTTGGAGTGGTGATAAAACAGCCTTCAAGACTTTAAGAATATTTGCTAGTAGAAAAAAATAAAAGCCTAAAACTAAGGGAGGACTATCCACCTTGCAAGTCATATAAAGAGATTTGCTATTATAGAATTACTTTTTAAATATTTCCTAATATTCAAATTTTGAATAAATAGAAACAGATATTCATGGAAAAAGTGGTGTGAAATTTATCAAAGGCACCTTATTACCTTGCGACTACTCAGCCATTGATTTTTTTCTTCACCTCACTGAACCCAGAAACCTGACATATCCAGGTACCGGCATACATAAAACACACACATACAAAAATGGAGTCACTTAGAGATACGTAGGTGTGAGTTTCTGCATTCAAGCATCTGTTTCTATATACTCACATATACGTAAGTGCTAATATCCCAAACTATTATTTCCATATTTATGCACTATCCTTTAAATATGTATTATATATATTTATATTATTCAGAATCAAGCCCTTGTAGAATAAATTAATAAAATATAGAGTCAAGCCTCATTATTCACAGATTCTATATAAGCAAATTTATCTACTCATTCAAATTTATTTGTAACACCAAAATCAATACTGCTGGACTTTCATGGGCATTCACATATATGTGCAGAGTGGTGAAGAATTTGAGCTGCCATGTTCCCTAATGAGGCAGAACAAAGTGAAGCTCTGCCTTCTTGATTCAGCTCACACATGATAAACAAGTATTCTATTCACAGCGTACTTATTGCCACGTTTGCCATTTTTGTGTTTTGTATTTCTGAGTTTAATGTTTTGAATGGGCCCCAAAGATAGCGCTGAAGTGCTTACCAGTGCACAAGAGTATCTGAGGGAAAAGATACATATGCTATTTAGGCTTCCTCCAAGTGAGAACTACAGTGTTATTGACAACTAATTCAATGTTAATGAATCAAGAGTATGTATTAAATAAATTGTCTTTAAACAAAACATACATAAAACAAGGTTCTATATTGAACAATTTACAAAGATATTGTGACCAAAGGCACACATGCACATAACTAACCCCGCATCTTTCCAAGGAACAATGGTTCAATATTTGCTAATTCAGTTTCCCAGCAATTTTATAAAACATAACTACTGCAAAAAGTGAGAATCAACTTGTATATTGTATAATTAGTGCCCTACTATACTGTGTCTGCTTATATAGATATTTTAGATACATAAATATGTATTGTTTACATATATTTGAGCAAGAATATATTGCCAAAACCCCATGAAGAACACATTACATTCTATATAAAAGAGTCAATTGAAGTAAAAAGTTAACTCATTTTACTAGTCTTTAAAATAGGACCTTAATGACTCTCAAAATAACAATTTTTGTTATTCTTTGACTCCAAAACTCTAGTTGTTGAATTCGTTCTGCAGATATGACCACATAAAAACAAAATGGCATATGATACAGTAAGAATATTTTAAATATGAAATGATTAGATACAACCTAAATGCTGACTAATATATAACGAGTTACCCTGCTACCATAAGAAAAATGAGATCAACTTTTATTAATACAAAGTATATAGAGAAAATAAAAAGGTGGGGAATGATGTTAGAGATATGCTGCCATTTGTGTTGAAAAAAATATGTACTTAATAAAAAATGCATATTCTATTTCTGGATAAGACAAGTTAAAGGAAGCATCTTTGTTTTTTTTAATTTGCATTTTCAACTGCATGTATTTTCTGAACAAATGAACAAAATCAAAATGAATAAAATGAAAAGAAACGAGCAAAATTAAAGTAACATCATGACTGTGGTAAGGTCAAGCATTACCAGAGTTGCTCTGAGAGGTACTCAGAGTACACTTTGCTCTTTATAACAAATCCAAATTCTGTCCGCTTTCTGAGCCTGATTCCAGAGATATCCTTTTCATAAAACTGTCTAAGGCCATTCTAATTTAATTCTTTATATTATTTTTTACTCATTTTGAATACTATGTGCAAGGGGTTAATTGGCATATTTTAAAACTATAAGGATGAAGAAAACATATATTTTAGATTTTATAAATTTTACAATATAGGTGTGCAGAAAATATAATAATTTAAATTTCTATAATTTAAAATGTTTATTCATGTAATCTGGTATGTGATTCTATATTATTCATTTGTTTCAAATTTTTCTCGACAAATTAATTTTTCTATTAAATTACAATCTCCTTGGGCTAGAATTTGTGTCTGTGTTTACCGCTTTTGTGTCCAGCATTGACCTAGCTCAGTGATCAAGACATAGTAGATCCTGAATGCATATTAGTGAATGGTTGACTGATAGATGGTGACATTGTGGCTTTTCTTATTTCTAAGTTATATATTGTAAAAATAAAATAAACTATACTTTTTCTTCCTTAATAGGTGATTGTTTCAAAGTAAGCATCAACCACAATTAAAAATATTCATATGATATCTGTATTTCAATCATGGATAAAGATCAACATTTGATTAAAACTGCAGAGGCACAATCTTCAGAGAATGAGAAAACAAGATACTGCAATGGATTTAAGGTAGAATACGTTTTATGTTTTTGAGCTAAAATAAATAAGAAACTTTTAATGCATAGAAAGGCAAGTTGCTAAAAAGAACATTGTATTTCAAATTATAATTTTCAATTGAAACATATGTTCAAATACTAACATAATGATTCATAATTTGATTTAAACCAGTCTTTTAATCTGATTAAGTATTTCTTTCATGAAATTTTTGATGCTTAATGGTTTATCAATGTGGAAAATTTTACAAGTATTTTGATAGCTTCTCTGGTTTTTGGATACATCACGAGATACTTATGAATGTGATTAAAGTAAAAAGTGCATAATGAATAATATGTTTAAAATTCTTAGAATTAACTTATAAACCTAGAATATTAATGTCTTGGAACTCATTTTGTGATACTGACCTATGTAAATATTCCTTTTTCACAAAACCCAGCATTTAAAAAAATTCTGATAAGTAATTTAGGCTCATGGAAGAGAGGTCTATAATAGTCAAAAACCTGGCCCAAAGACCTGTTTGATGATTTAGAAAAGCCATTTAATTTTTTCATTTGCAAGCTGGTAAAGGTAATAATTCTGCCTTTTGCTTTTGACACAAACAGTATTAAACAATGCAGTTGAGGTATTAAATGATGCTGGCATTTTTATAAACAGGAATGAGTACTTCTAAGCACAGTGCTAAATGGGAAGCTAAGACTCAGAAAAGTTAAGAAATTTACCTGAAGTCACCTACATTGTGAATTGAAAACCCTGGAACCCAAGTCAAAGCCTTTAAATCTCCATAGAGAAGCCTTGAGAAAATAAAGAAATAAATCAGGGTCACCTTTTAGCAATGTTTTAAATTTTTTATTTACTCAAATTTGTAGTCTTATACAGCTAAATAAAGACCACCAAGATTGGAGTCAATTGCAATAATGTTATAAAAGATTCCTTTTAGTTTTGTCCAGGGAACAACATTTGTTTGTTTTCTGAGATTACTGATTAAGTCTGCTCTGATTAAGTATTTGAGTAATATTTAGGCAGAATGGCGGTCATAAGGAAAAAGTATTGGTTAATGCAAGTGAATTACCCTCTATATTCTAAGAGTAATAAAATGTACTGAATTATTTTTACTTTTAAATACTGTTACAGTGATTTCACTGACATGTGCATAGCAAAATAGAAGGAAACTGCCTGAAACAATAAAATTTCCAGAGTAATCTCTTATAGCATATTTGGAGAAGCTGGGAGTCAGGGAATTAGCAGTGTATGGAAAGGACATTCTCTGCAGCCCAATAAAGAAGATCAAAGCTAGAGGAAGATACTGGGATAAGACTGACATCACTAACGTAGGCATTTTAGAAACATCGCTAAATTGGTTAATCCTGTCCACAAGTGATATTTAAAATAATATTTTCACTAACTTAAATTGTCAACATTGATATGTTTTTGAGAAAGAATATTAAGCTCAACAATCATTTTACAATAATTCTGTAAAGACTTATGTACCTGTAGTTGAAGTTTGTTGCATTTCAGAGCTTACATTTTTTATTCATGAGGAATGAAGACATAATGGAAGAAAATTTCTAAAATAAATTCTATTTTAATTTTTTATGAAGTTTGAGATTTTAAAGTATTAACTGAAGTTACTGAAAATATATTGACTTTTACTTTCATTCAATTACATTTTATCTGATTTCTTAATTTTCTGTATTTGAAATATGAATTAGAGATATCTCTATAGATAGATAATAAAAACATAATGGTAAAACAAATATAATTCAGGAGCATAAAAAGGTGAGAGAAACCTTAATAATGGTAGCTAACAGTTATCGAGCATTTTCTATATGTCAGACATTGGCCTAGTGTTTTACTTTTGCTAACAGATTTCTTTCTTACCACAATTCTATCAACTGGATGCTATTATCTCCCCTTTTCAGATGAAAACACCTAGGTATAGACAGGGCAAATGTCTTCTCCTAGGTCTCAAAGTTGGTAATTGGTAAACGGAAGGTCTGAACTCAGGCAATCTGATTCCAAATCCTATGCTCTCAACTCTATTCCATATTGCTGAAGTAAGTGTGGATTTTTGTAATATTAGTACCCTCAAGAGGTTATGGCAAGCAGAGTTTTATAAGTGGTCTCTTTAATAACTTTCCTCATTCTATACTTCTAAAAATTTATCTTAATATTAAATCATTGACTGTCAATCAACCATGGATGTAACACTTGCTAATATGCAGGCACACACCCAAATATTCATGTTGTTACTGACTTGCATATACAGACTCATCAGGTGGCAACATATGAGTGCAAATAGATAATGTACCCAAGTAAATAAAAATGATATTTTGATAAATCAAATACTTTGATTCTTTTCTACCCCTTTTCCTCAATTTTTGTACTGAACTAACTACATTACATAGAACTTGCTAGTATATTCTTCATCATTACATTTGTCATTTCTTCTCTTCAAATTTAATCTCAGCAAGATACAGGAGAAGGTTTAAACACAATCCAAGAAACAGTAAAACAACTTAAGAGTTTAAACATTAAGTAGTAATTTTAAGAAAGAACCAACCTTCTGGAATTCAATATTTTACTACAGGAATATCATAATACAAATACAGTATTTAACAACAAAATAGGCTAAGCTTAAGAAAGACTCTCAGAGGCCAGGCATCGTGGCTCAACCCTGTAATCCCAGCATTTTGGGAGGCCAAGGGCAAGGTGGATCACAAGGTCAGGAGTTCGAAACCAGCCTGGCCAACATGCTGAAATCCTGTTTCAACTAAAAATACAAAAATTAGTGGGGCATGGTAGTGTGCACCTGTAATTCCAGCTACTTGAGAGGCTAAGGCAGGAGAGCTGCCTGAACCCGAGAGGCGGAGGTTCTAGTAAGCCAAGATCGCACCACTGTACTCCAGCCTGGGTGACAGAGCAAGAAGTTGTCTCAAAAAAAAAAAAAAAAAAAGACAAAGAAATAATCTCAGAGTTTGAAGGTTACCTCTTTGAATCAACACAAGCAGACAAAATTAAAGAAAAAAATATTAATGAAAGAAACCTCTGAGAAATATGAGATTATGTAAAGAGAACAAACCTGTGATTCATTGGCATTCCTGAAAGAAGGAGAAAGAGTAAGCAAGTTGATAGTCTATGAAAAATTTCCCAATCTTACTAGAGAAGTTGATATGCAACTTCAAGAAATTCAAAGAATCCCTTCAAGATACTGTATAAGATGGCCATCCACAAAACACATAGTTATCAGATTCTCCAAGGTAAACATGAAAGAAAAAAACCTTAAAGGCAACTAGGCAAAAGAAGCAGGTCACTTACAAAAGGAGCCCCATCAGTCTAACAACAGGTCATGCAGCAGAAAGCTTACAAGCTAGAAGAGATTGGGGGCTTATCTTCACCATCCTTAGAAGAAATTTCAACTAAGAATTTTATATTCTGCCAAACTATGATTCATAAGTAAAGAAAAAATACTATTTTCAGTCAAGCAAATGCTAACAGAATTTGTTTTTCTGTTATATAATTTGTTATTCTGTTAAGCAATTATGCAATCAAGTCTACATAATAACAAGCTGACAACACTATGACAGAATCAAATCCTCACATATCAATATTAACCTTGAATGTAAATGGGTTAAATGTCCATACTTAAAAGGCATAGAATAGCAAGTTAGATAAAGAAGAAAGACTCAACTATTTTGTTGTCTTCAAGAGACTCAACTCACATGCCATGACATTCATAGCTAGAACATGGATACATTGAAATAATATTTATCTCAGAGTTGTCAAGATATTTATGAGGTGGTTAGCACAGTGTTACATAGAAACTCAATAAATTGGAGAGTTCCAACATAGTAGCATTATAGTTGCTGCAACTTTTTTTGAGACAGGGTCTCTGTCACCTAGGCTGGAGTGCAGTGGCATGGTCTCAGCTCACTGCAACCTGCACTTCTCAGGCTCAAGTGATCCTCTCACCTCAGCCTCTTAAGTAGCTGGAACTACAGGCACTTGCCACCACACCTAGCTTTGTGTGTGTGTGTGTGTGTGTGTGTGTGTGTGTGTGTGTGTGTATTTTTAGTAAAGATGAGGTTTTACCTTGTTGCCCAGGCTGGTTTAAAACTCCTAGGCTCAAGCAATCTGCCCATTTTGGCCTCTTAAAGCTCAAGCAATCTGCCTGCCTTGGCCTCCCAAAGTGCTGGGATTACAAGTGTGATGTCAGCTATCATATCTGGAAGCTGTTTCTTTTTAAAGTGACTACATTAATTTACTTGATCACCAGTAATATGTAAGTGAAAATTTCAATATACGTTCTCTCCAACATTTGGAGTTATGTGGCTTTTTAATTTTTGCAATTTAGGCATAAAGTGGTATTTTATTTTGGTATTTGTTTGTACTCCTTGATTCTTATAAATGTTATATTATTGTGAAATCCAATGTTGAATGCAAGTGGTGCTGGTTATATTTCCCTATTTCCAAGTTTTAGTATGTTCATTTTATCAGTTTAAAGATTTATTTGTAATATCTTTGTCTAGTCTTGGTATTAGGGTAATTCTGGCCTCTCAATAAATGAAATAAATATTTTTTCTGCTTCTAACCTCTGAAAGAAATTGTAAAGAATTAATATAAATTAATTCCTAAGAATTTCATAGAATTCACCAGTGAAACCATTTAGGCCTGTTTCTTTCTGTTTTGGAAGGTTATTAAAATCAATTTAATTTCTTAAACAAAAATAGTCCTTCTAATATTGCCTATTTATTCTTGTACATACGTGGGTGTGAGGGAATGTGTTCTCTTTCCGGGTACACAAGGGGGCATAGGTTTAAGGGCAAGAACTTCCCAGCACCATGCCCGCCTCCTATCTCTCTCCATCTGGGAGATTTAACAGTCTCTGTTTTAATTTTCCCAAGTATGGAAAAGGGTCAAAAGTCAATCACTCCAGCGGAAGTTGTAAGGAACTCCTTTCATTGGCCAGGGGTCTTGGAGAAGGTGGGAGTTCCTCCCAGGTTAAAAGTCCCCCTCTTCCTCATCCCTTTAAACTCCATGTTTGGATCCCCTTCCATACTCTTTGTGAAAGTTTTCTCTTGTTTTTCTCTTTCGCTATCTAAATAAATCACTTTCTGCAAAAACTCTTTTTTGGGTTCAGTATTGACTTTGCAAGCATACCGCACCCACGGTGGTCCCCTCTCTCATTCTTAAAAAGGCAAAAAAACCAAAAACCTACAACATTCTCTCAAAAAAGCTGTGCCTCCCTGGCACCCCAAAAACCCGTCACAAAATTGGCAACCCAGATGGGACAAAGGAATGCAGCATAAAAAAAAAAAAAACTTGCTTCAGAGGGGTAAGTGAGAATATCTAACTTTTCTTACTTGCTTTCTGTCCTGTCACTTTAAGAAAACACCTAAAGCTGCCAGAACCAGGCAGCGAAGGGGGGAACTAAAAGTGGCATGGCCAGCCAGGTTTAAATAAAGGCGCAGTTTTTTCCTTCAAACTCTCTTGGCTTTCTTTCTCTGTCTCTCTTTCCCTCTCTCTCTCAGCTGCTCCTCTGGAACAAAAACCTGTGGGAGGTGAAACAGGCAAAAGCTATCTGCAGTTACGGGGGTAAATCCAGGCGTTGGGCTTGCAGGTGGGGCAAAGCGGGGAAGCACTCCCCCCAGGCCTTTCACTCCCTGCCAGCAGAAACCGCGACCCAGCCCCGCGGGTGGGCCCAGGCCTGCGCAGCAAGCACAACAGCCAAAAAAAAAGGCAACAGGGGCAAGGTGTTTCCCAGCCAGGCATAAAGGCTCTAAATGCTGTAACTTCCCCAAACACTCCTGAGGCCCACGCTAAGCAGAGTGGCAGAGCTTAAAAAGAGGCAAAGCGGGGAAGCGCTTTTGCTGGCTGCCGCTGGGTCCCAAAGGCAGGGCCAGCACAAAACCAGGCTGTTAAAAACCCGCAGTCAAAAACAAAACAAAAAAACTTCCCCCATGGTGTCTGCCTGCAGGCCACGGGTCCCTGTGTGGGCAGCGGCTCAAAAAATAACTCAAACACATACATAGTTCTGGCAGGGTCAACACAGCAACCAAAAGCTGCAGGGGCAGGGCATGGTTCCCAAAACTCACAGCAAACACGGCTTTTAAACTCACAGCAGCAAGTGGCTTTTTTTTCTCTCAGCACACCGGCCAAAAAAAAAAAAAAAAAAAAAAGCAGCTGCTGGCTGTCTGCCTTGCCTGGCTTTCGGTCATCCACACCGCCTCAAAGAGCAGCATTCTCATTCAAAATAGGGCTTAAAAAAGCTTTCTACCACTGGGCGCGGTGGCTCACGCCTGTAATCCCATCACTTTGGGAGGCCGAGGTGGGCAGATCACGAGGTCAAGAGACCATCCTAGCCAACATGGTGAAACCGCATCTCTACTAAAAATAACAAAAATTAGTTGGGCATGGTGGCGGGTGCCTGTAGTCCCAGCTACTTGGGAGGCTGAGGCAGGAGAATTGCTTGAACCCAGGAGGCAGAGGTTGCAGTGAGCCGAGATCGCACCACTGCACTCCAGCCAGGCACCTGGCGACAAAACGAGACTCTGCCTCAAAAAACAAAAAAAAGCTTTCTACCTTGCCTTATTGCAAGTAGCATGTTAACATAGTTGGTTATACTGTAGGGCCTGCAACTACAAGGTTGCTGGTTCAAATCCCCAGTGAAGTCAGTCTTAAATTTAAAAAACCTATTAAATTCAAAAGTTAAAAGCTATAAAACTTTGTGTTTAGTGTATAATTTGTCTTGCTTAAAACTGGCTCTCTCTATGGAATAATTTTTCATCTAAAAAATCATAAACCAAGTCTAGGGCACCAATAGTTAATGGCAGGCATTTTCCTACAATGAACAATGAGTTAAAAAAGGCCCAGGTCCTAAGAGTATTATTCCTGCCTCAGCCATGCCAGCCCTGCCTTATTTAAATTATATGCTCTAATGGCCCCTCCCTAAAAATGTACGCTTCTAGGGCAGTTTTATAATCTGGCTTGTGTAAATTAAACTTTTGCTGGGAAATATTGGTACCCATCTCCTAAGCCTCACTGGCCTTATCAAGGGCTCGTTAGTACATCAACTACACAACCCAATAGCCCTTCATGCCTCTATAATAGTCACTAAAGGTCATGCAAACAATAAGTAAGCAGGTCCCTTAACGCTGGTAGGGTGTAATTCAAATCCAGTACACAAAAGGCACCCCCCCTAAAAAATCACACATCTTGGGCACCAAAATTTCAAAATACTAACTAAAAAATGCTCCATTATCAGTATCTTACCTGTAAAATGCCTCAGGTCAAGTGGCTGTAATTATTAACAGGAAATGCTGGCATTCCTTGTGTTCAATTTCAAATGGGTACCAATCTTCCCAAAATCAAGTCCCCATTAAAGTGCATACCTAAAAAATTAAAACCAATTTAACACACAATCTTTTTTAAAAAATCAGCTTATTTTTCTCTACCAGTGTGGCCAAATTACCCCCTGCCAAGTAAAAAACCTAGCACCCCCACCAAAAAAAAAAAACAACAGCTTTCCTTAAGCAATTACAAAAGGCTTTAAAAAAGTGCATTCCCCCGTCACCAAATTCCAAAGTCAGTTAATACTAAAAAACAAGTTTATTACTCAGTCAGCAGCAAATATCAAAAAAAAAAAAAAAAAAGGTTCAAAAACTGGTCTTGGGGTCAAAACAAAGTCTAAAATCATTACTAAATCAGGCAACCTTGGTGTTTTATAATAAAAAACAGGCTAAAAAAAAAATCAGGAAAATGCTGCTGCCTTAGTCATTGTTTTCAGGCAAGCAAACCCCAGGGGTTCAAATAAAAAAAGGCTCAGATTAACTGCCAGTCTGGCAAAGCTTGTTACCAGTATGGTCTAAAGGCACATTTTATAAGAAAATTGTCCCCCCAAAACCACCATCTCATCCATGCCTGCTGTGCCAGGGAAATCACTAAAAAGCACACTGTCCCAAAAAACAAAGGTTCTCAGGGCCTAAGGTGTCTAACCAAATAATCCATTAGCAAAACTAAAGGTGATTAGGGCAAATGCCAGCACAGGCCATCACCCTCACAAAACCCCAGGTAAAGTTAACAATAAAGGTCCAAAAGGTTAATCTCCTCCTAAACACTGGCACAGCCTTCTCAATATTTCTCCCTGCCCTAAAAACTTAGTGCTTGTTAAATCTCTCCCTTCAAACTCTCCCTCTCTAGGCCCATCTTAAAAAAAAAAAAAAAATTTCAGTCATTCTGTCTACCCCAACGGCAGTTAAGGTAGTAAAAATTAATTCATAAATTCACCACACTTGGCTAAAGCCTTAAATATCTCCTAAAAAAAAAGTCATAAACCCTCCACTCCACAGACGAAAGTTCCAAAAATCAACTCTTCGTATCCCTGCAAGCTATTAAAAAATCTACATCTGCTTTTCTAACAAAGTCCCCAGGAAAGTAACCATGAATAAGTCTAATTTATATCCTGGCATTAACAAAACTATAACCCTCAACTTGCTCTCTCTCAAACTCCAATTATCCTTTTCATAGTAAAAACAAAACAAAAAACAAAACAAAACAAAAAACTTGTCTCTTTCTAAAAAAAATGCTATTTTGTAAACCAATTAAGTATTGTTTTAAACAAAACTAAAATATCAATCAAACACAGGGCTAAAAACCTTCAAAAACCTGGCTCTATTCTCTCCTAGGCTCATTTATAACCATCTATATTTGTTGGCCTCTAGGCTTCTCATCTTTAACCACCTTATCACATTTGTTTCTTATAAAACCATAAGGTCACAAATAATCCTGCCACTAAAACCCCAAATGTCCTTGGCTTGTGAGCTCTATCGTAAACCTCTAGATCAACCTGCGTCCCTAAATGGCTCCCCTCTAAAAAAAACCTCGAGTCCAGGGCCACTTCTCTGCCCTATTTCAGCAAAAAATACCTATAAAGCAATCAACACCCATTTTCCAAAGAAAGTTAAACTTTCCTGTTCAAAGGAAGGAATGAGGGAATGTGTTCTCTTTCTGGGTACACAAGGGGGCGTAGGTTTAAGGGCAAGAACTTTCCAGCACCATGCCCCTCTTCCCAACTCTCTCCATCCAGGAGATTTAACGGTCTCTCTTTCAATTTTCATATGTGTGGGAAAGGGCCAAAAGTCAATCATGCCAGCGGAAGTTCTAAGGAACTCCTTTGATTGTCCAGGGGTCTTGAAGGAGGTGGGGATTCCTCCCAGGTTAAAAGTCCCTGTCTTCCTCACCACTTTAAACCCCATGTTTGGATCCCCTTCCATACTCTTCATGGAAGTTTTCTCTCTTCTTCTCCTTTTTCTCTTTCTCTACCTAAATAAATCACTTTCTGCAAAAACTCTTTTCTGTGTATGGTATTTACTTTACAAGCCTACTGCGTCCACTGTGGTCCACTCTCTCATTCTTAAAAAAGCAAAAAACCAAAAACTTACAACATTCTGTCAAAAAAGCTATGCTTCCCCAGCACCCCAAAAACCCAGTCACAGGTGGATTGCATCTTTCAATATATTGGTCTATTTTGTATTGGTTATTATAGTTGTAGGCAGAGTGTAGCTTATAGTATTTCTTTATTATCCTTTTCATGTATATCGGATCTGTAGTTATGTCCCCTCCTTTATTTCTTTTATTAATAATTTGTGTTCACTCTCTTAGGTAACATAGCTGGATAAATTTTATTAATCTTTCTAAAGAATTAACCTGTGATTTGTCAATTTTCTCTATTGATTTCCTGTTTTTAATTTAATTGATTTCAGGTCTAATATTTATTCTATCTTTTCTTGTGCTTCCTTAAAATTCAATTTGCTCTTTTTAGTTTCACAAGATCGAAACTTAGATATTGACTTAGATTTTTCTTATTTTCTAATACAGGTATTCAGTGCAATAAATCTTTAAGCATTGATTTTGCTACCTTTCACAAATTTTGATAATTTGTGTGTTTAATTTTATTTTGCTTAAAATGTTTTAAAATTGTTCTTCAGATTTCCTTTGACTCATATGTTACTTAAGTGTGGTAGTTAACTTCCACATATTTTGATATTTTTCCAGTTATCTTTTTGTATAGTTTAAATTCATTGTTGTCTAAGACAAGCCCCTATAACTTCTATTATTTTAAATGTATTAAGCTGGGGTTTATGGCTTTTAGGATGTGGTATATCTTTGTGCATGTTCCATGTAGGCTTAAGAAGAAATGTGTATTCTGCTGTTGTTGGATGAAATAATATATAGATGTTTATTATATCCAGTTGATTGATGGTGTTTTTAAGGTCAGTTATGTTCTTCCTGTTTTTAGCTGCTGGATCTTTCCATTTCTCATAGAGAGGGGTAGAAGTCTCCACATACCATAATGTATTCATTTTTTACTTCTTGTAGTTTTACTAGCTTTAACTTCTGATAGTTTGCAACTCTGTTATTTAGTGCACAATGTTAACTTTGTAATGTCCTTTTTATGAATAATTTCTTTTCTTTAGAGTCTACTGGGTCCAAAATTAATTTAGATAGTCTTGCTTTAGTTATTGTTAGCATGGAATGTTTTTCTCCATTTGTTTATTCTTTATGTTTTAAATTATACTTTAAGTTCTGGGATACATGTGCAGAACGTACAGGTTTGTTACATAAGGCTACACGTGCCATGGTGGTTTGCTGCACCCATCAACCCATCATGAACATTAGGTGTTTCTCCTAATTCGATCCCTCTCCTATACCCCCACCCTCTGATAGGCCCCAGTATGTGATGTTCCTCTCCATGTGTCCATGGGTTCTCATTGTTCAACTCCCATTTATGAATGAGAACATGTGGTGTTTGGTTTTCTGTTCCTGTGTTACTTTGCTGAGAATGATGGTTTCCAGCTTCATCCATGTCCCTGCAAAGAACATGAACTCATTTTTTATGGCTGCATATCATTCCATGGTATATATATGCCACATTTTCTTTATCCAGTCTATCATTGATGGGCATTTGAGTTGGTTTCAAGTCTTTACTGTTGTGAATAGTGCTACAATAAACATACATGTGCATGTGTCTTTATAGTAGAATGATTTAGAATCCTATGTGTATATATCCAGTAATGGGATTGCTGAATCAAATGGTATTTCTAGTTCTAGATCCTTAAGGAATTGCCAGGCTGTCTTCCACAAACAGTTGAACTAATTTACACTCCCACCAACAGTGTAAAAATGTTCCTATTTCTTTATATTCTCTCCAGTATCTGTTGTTTCCTGAACTTTTTAATAACCATGATTCTAACTGGTGTGAGATGGTATCTCATTGTGGTTTTGATTTCTCTAAAGATCAGTTATGATGAGCTTTATTTCATGTTTGTTGGCTGCATAAATGTCTTCTTTTGAGAAGTGTCTGTTCATAACATTTGCCCACTTTTTGATGGGGTTGTTTTTTTGCTTGTAAATTTGCTTAAGTTTCTTGTAGATTCTCAATATTAGCCCTTTGTCATATTGATAGATTGCAAAAATTTTCTCCCATTCTGTAGGTTGCCTGTTCACTCTGATGATAGTTTCTTTTGATGTGCAGAAGTTCTTTAGTTTAATTAGATCCTATTTGTCAATTTTGGCTTTTGTTGTAATTGCTTTTGGTGTTTTAGTCATGAAGTCTTTGCCCATGCCTATGTCCTGAATGGCATTTCCTAGGTTTTCTTCTAGGGTTTTTATAGTTTTATGTTTCACATTTAAGCCTTTAATCTATGTTGAGTTAATTTTTGTATAAAGTATAAGGAAGGGGTCCAGTTTCAGTTTTCTGCATATGGCTAGCCAGTTTTCTCAACACCATTCATTAAATAAGGAATCTGTTCTCTGTTACTTGTTTTTGTCAGTTCTTTCAAAGATCAGATGGTTGTAGATGTGTGGCATTATGTCTGAGGCCTCTTTCCTGTTTCATTAGTCTGTATATCTGTTTTGATACGAGTACCATGCTCTTTTGGTTACTGTAGCCTTGTACTATAGTTAAAGGTCAAGTAGTGTGATGCCTCCAGCTTTGTTCTTTTTGCTTAGGAGTCTCTGGGCTAGAGGGGCTCTTTTTTGGTTCCATTTGAAATTTAAAGTAATTTTAATTCTGTTAAGAAAGTCAATGGTAGCTTGATGGGGATAGTATTGAATCTATAAATTACTTTGGGCAGTATGGCAATTTTCATGATGTTGATTCTTTCTATCCATGAGCATGAAATGTTTTTCCATTTGTTTGTGTCCTCTCTTATTTTGTTGAGCAGTGGTTTATAATTCTCCTTGAAGAGGTCCTTCACATCCCTTGTAAGTTGTATTCCTAGGTATTTTATTCTCTTTGTAGTAATTGTGAATGGGAGTTCACTCATGATTTGGCTCTCTGTCTGTTATTGCTGTAAAGGAATGCTTGTAACTTTTGCACAATGATTTTGTATCCTGAGACTTTGCTCAAGTTGCTTATCAGCTTAAGGATCTTTGGGGCTGAGACTGTGGAGTTTTCTAAATATACCATCATGTCATCTGCAAACAAAGACAATTTGACTTCTTCTCTTCCTATTTGAATACACTTTTTTTCTTTCTCTTGCCTGATTACCCTGGCCAGAACTTCCAATACTATGTTGCATAGGAGAAGTAAAAGAGGGCATTCTTGTCTTGTGCTGGTTTTCAAAGGGAATGCTTTCAGCTTTTGCCCATTCAGTATGATATTGGCTGTGGGTTTGTCATAAATACATCTTATTATTTTGAGATATGTTCCATCGATACCTACTTTATTGAGAGTTTTTAGCACAGCCCAGTCTACAGCTCTCAGTGAGATCAATGCAAAAGGCAGGTGATTTCTGCATTTCCAACTCAGGTACGCAGCTCATTTCATTGGGACTGGTTAGACAGTGGGTGCGGCCCATGGAGGGCACTTGGAATGCCAGTGAGACAGAATTTTTCACTCCCCTGAAAAGGGGGCTGAAGCCAGGTAGCCAAGTAGTCTAGCTCAGCAGATCCCACGCCTACGGAGCCCAGCAAGCTAAGATTCACTGGTTTGAAATTCTCACTGCCAGCACAGCAGTCTGAAGTCAACCTGGGATGCTTGAGTTTGGTGGGGGGAGGGACTTCTGCAATTACTCAGTTTTGAGTAGGTACTTTTCTCCTCACAGTGAACAAAACCACTGGGAAGTTCAAACTGGGTGGAGCCCACCACAGCTTGGCAAAGCCCCTATAGCCAGACTGCCTCTCTAGATTCCTCGTCTCTGGGCAGGGCATCTCTGAAAGAAAGGCAACAGCCCCAGTCAGGGGCTTCTAGATCAAACTCCCATCTTCCTGGGACAGAGCACCTGGGGGAAGGGACAGGTATGGGTGCAGCTTCAGCTGACTTAAACATTTCTGCCTGGCAGCTCTGAAGAGAGCAGCAGATCTCCCAGCACAGCATTCAAGCTCTGCTAAGGAACAGACTACTTCCTCAAGTGGGTCCCTGATCCCCGAGCCTCCTGACTGGGAGACATCTTCCAGCAGGGGTCGACAGACACCTCATGCAGGAGGGCTCCAGCTGGCATCTGGTGGGTGCCCCTCTGGGACAAAGCTTCCAGAGGAAGAAATGGGCAGCAATCTTTGCTGTTCTTCGGCCTCTGCTGGTGCTACCCAGGCAAAGAGGGTCTGAAGTGGATCTCCAGCATACTCCAGCAGACCTGCAGCAGACAGGCCTGACTGTTAGAAGAGAAACTAACAAACAGGAATAGCATCAACATCAACAGAAAGGACGTCCACACAGAAACTTCATCCGAAGGTCACCAACATCAAAGCCCAAAGGTAGATAAATCCAAGAAGATGAGGAAAAACCAGTGCAAAAAGGCTGAAAATTCCAAAAACCAGAATGCCTGTTCTCCAGAGGATCATGCTTACTTTTAATCTATATGTGTTTATATAAAGTGGGTTTCACATAGACAACATGTAGTTGATTCTTGTTTCTTGATCTTTATCAATTTCAGTCTTTTAATTGACACATTTAGATCATTTGTGTTAAAAGTGATTACTTATGTAAAGTCATGTGTCACATAACAACAGAAATGCATTCTGAGAAATGCATTGTTAGATAATATTGTCATTGTGTGAACATCTTAGAGTATACATACACAAACCTAGATATTATAGCCTACTACACATCTAAGTTTATGGTATAGGCTATTACTTTGAGGCTACAAAAACCTGTACATTATTGTGGTTTACTAAATACTGAAGGAATTGTAACACAATAGTATTGGTGTATCTAAACATATCTGAGCATAGAAAAGATAAAGTAAAAATATGGTATTATAATCTATGGGACCATTGTATATGCTATCCAACATCGACTTAAATGTCATTATGGGATGTGTGACTGTAGTTACATTAATATCTACCATAATGGGTCGCCTGGGTGTTGGCAAGATATATTTACAAATAATTTCAGTCCACTGTCACATGACATCATATCGCTTCATGGGTAGTGTGAGTACCTGATAATAACAAATTATTTCTAATACTTTTCTTCTATTTCTTATATCATTATTGTCATTCATTTCAATTTTGTATCAGTATACATAATGAAATACATTATAGATATTATTTTAAAAACTTTTATATCTTGGATTAAGAATAAGAAAAATAACTTTTATGCTCACTTATTTCTTCAATGTTTTTCTCTCTTTAAGTAGAACTGAGTTTCTGATTTATATTATTTTATTTTTGTGGAAAGACTTCTTTTAACATCTTACAAGTCTGGTCTAAAGGCAACACATTTCTTTCATTTTCAATTCTCTGTGGGTTTTATTACTCCTTCATGTTAGATGGATAAATATACAGGGTAAGGGTAAGATATTTCTTCTTCTGTATTCTTTTGGGATATTTTTTTCTTTGTGTATGATTTTCTGTAGTTTTAAAATGACATGACTAAGTGTAACTTTTTGGGTATTTATACAACTTATTGCTCTATGGACTTCCAGGATCTGTGGTTTGTTGTCTGATATTAATTTGGGGAAATTCTCAGTTCTTATTGTTTCAAATATTTTTCCTGTCTCTTTCTATTTTCTCCTTCTAGTGATTCCATTATGTGTATGTTACACTTTTTTAAGTTGGCCCACAGTTTTTAGATACTTTGTTCTAATTTTTTGTTTGTTATTTTTATTTGCATTTTAGTTTTGCAGATTTTAATTCATATATCCTGAACCTCACATACCCTTTTTTTAGTCATGTGCAGCATACTTATGTGTTTACCAAAGGCATACTTCATTTCTGCTACAGTATGTTGACATATAATATTGAGTTTTTAAATGGAATTTGTATCTGTCTGCTTACATTGCTCTGTTCTTGCATGCTTCATTTTACCACTAGGATGCTTAGCATATTAATCACAGTTGCCATAAATTCTCAGTCCAATAAGTCCAGTGTCCTTTCTATCTGAGTTTGGTTCTGATTCTTGCTCTGTCTCTTCAAAATCCTATTTTTTTTTCTTTTGGGTGACTTGTAATATATTCTGGATATCCAGACATAATATATTGAGTTTTGTAAAACCTGCTATACATTAGCCTTTAATAATTGTTGCTAAGGTGTGGGAAAGGAGAGGCTGTTTTTTCCTGTGGACTGTAATCCTCACAAGTATTTTTTTAGCATTTTGTTTTCCTTCTTAGAAGGGGTTCAGTACAGTGAGATGGATTTGGGTATTTTCCTTTTGTCACATGAAAGACTAGAATTGGCTGGAGTTAGGTATTTCCTTTCCCTTGGGTCAGTTAGGCTCTAATAACACACCATCTTATGAGGCCCTGATAAACTAGTTCTTCCTGAGGGCAAGCACTACAAGTCCTATTAAAAATAGAGTACTCTGGTCTATTTCAAAATGAGTATTGTCCCCTCATGCCTTGTAAAGAAAAGGATACTTTTTCTTCAACATTTATTAGAAGAACCTAGTCAAGCTCCTGGAGGGAATAACTCACAAAATGTGGAAGTCACTGACTGGGTTCCCTTGGAGTTTTTAGTGCTCAGACTCAATCACACTGAGTGAGACTCTAGCAGTTTATCAACTATAGTAGAGTATTTCTACCTTGGCACAGGTTCCTGTGTGGTTTCTGTTCCTGAGTCTCTACTGCTGTTGGCTGTGAGTCCTTGTAATCACCTATTTGTCTCTCCAATCTTGAGGGCAGTGGTTTACCTCACCACTTTTACAGATCCAGGAAGAGTTGTTACATTTTAAATTGGTTCAGTGTTTTCCTTGTTGTTACTATAAAATGGAAACCTCCAAGCTCCTTCAAGGTTTCCAGAGCCAGAAACCAGAAGTACCAGCATGTATTTTTTACTGTATTCCATATGAGTTCTACATTTTACTTAAGATTTCATTGTGATTTCTTTTTTAATACACAAGTCATTTAAAAATAACATTTTCCTCAAATATTTAGGAATTTTCCTAAATAAATTTTTGCCATTAATATCTGTCATAATTACATTGTGGAAGCTATCACAGCTAATTTTTGAAATTTGTTGAGACTTCTCTATGGTCCTAGTATAATATCAATGTTTGTAAGTCTCCCTGATGTACTTAATAAAAATGCATATTCTTTGAATTGTTGGATGTATAATTTTATATCTGTCTGAGAGGTTGAGAGGTCAGTCTTATTAATTGTGTTATTCAGATCTATGTCCTTGCTAATATTTTAACTGCTTCACTTATGATTGAAAGATGTTGAAATTTTCTCTTACAACAGCAGTTCTATTGATTTTTGCTTACATACTTTGCAACAACTAAGTGCATTATTATACAATCATTTTATCTTTTAGGATGATATATTTCAATATGTAGAGGACTTCTCTATCCCTAATGATGTTTTTATGTCTATTTGGGCTACTATTTATACAGCTGTAATTTTTTCTATTAGTGGTTATGTTTTCTTATCATTACTATCATCAGAATTTCTTCATGATTAGGAATATCTCATAAAAAGGACAGAGGTAAATTTTGAAGAGACATCCAAATTAAAAATTACCTATTTTTAAACTAGCAATTTTGTCCACTTATGTTTATTGTATCTATTGGTATAGTTAGACTTGCTTTCACTATCTTAGATCATTATGCCAATTTTCCCTTTTTCTATGTTCCCTTAAAATTCTTTCTTACACCTTTTGAATTTATATGTCTATCTCTCTCATAACAAGGAAAACAATCTAGCATGATTCTATGGTCTGAATGTTTGTTTCCTTCCAAATTTATATGTTGAGTCATAATCACCAAGGTGATTCTGTTAGAAGGTGGGGACTTTGGAAATGATTAGCTCATGTAGGTGGAGTTTTCATGAACAAAATTAGTGTCCTTATGAAAGAGACTCAATCGAGCTTCCTTGCTCTTTCTAACATATAAGGTTACAGTGAGAAGATGGTTCTCACCAAATACTGAATCTGCTGGTGTCTTGATCTCAAATTTCCCAGGCTCCAGAACTGCAAAAAAAAAAAAAAAAAAAAAATTAATTCATATTGTTCATAAAGTATACAGTTTTCTTACATACTATATTTTACTATATTTTATTATAACATCCCAAATAGACTGAGACACATGTTCACAGACTCTTTGATATGCTTCCTTACCCTCTATACAATCTGATGCTCTCCGGATTTTCAATCTAAAATTTTAAGTTTTAGATACTATGACTATTTTACCTCTTTTCCTGTTTTTGTTTTTGTTTGTTAAAGACAATGGGAAAATTTATGAAGTATTTTATTCACCTTGCTTTACAAATATCATGCAACATCTTCAGAATTGGATTCTTCTTTTATTTAAGCAATTCTTCCAAAATTGTTACCTGTGTGAGTGTTTGCTTGCAGTATTTTTGAGGCCTTATATGCTTGACCATATATATCTTTACAGTAGAGTGGCTGTTTAGCTAAATATAAAATTATGGGTTCAATCCTCTTTTATTTCAATACTTTAAAAAATATATGTTTCTTTGTCTTTTGTATACCCACTTTTGTTGTTAGAAAGTGATATATTTTCTTTCCTGAAGGGCCTCACATTTTTTTCTTGTCTTTGATATTCATAAATTTTAATATAGTTCTTCCAAATATGTCTGTGTTCTTACTTATCTCTTGTGTTGGGCATTCAATGGGCCCCCTCAACCTGAGGTTTTTTTTTTGTTGTTGTTGTTGCTGTTTATAACTTAGTAAAGTATTGGAAATTTTGCATTTATTATTTCTTTAAATATTCTCTTCAGATTTTTTTTTAATGATTTTAAGGCATTAATTCAACTTATTTTTTTTCTGATTTTAAGGCATTTAAGTTAAAAACTTTGTATCTCTTAACCTTTTACCTATATATGTTGTCAATATTTTAAATGAAATAACCAATTCTTTCTTGTTTTAAGCCCATATGTTATTTTAAACTATTATACATCTTGTATTCCATATTTTCTACTTGTTCTTTTTTGTTATCTTGTTTTGCCTTTATTTCATTTTGCTAATTTTTTCTTATATATTTTGTATATTCATAATACTTACTTTAAACTCCTGGTAAGTATTTTCTAAAACAATTTGTTTTTACGTGTCTTCAAACCAGTTTGTCTTTTTCTTTCTCTTTTGAAGTGTTTTCTCAAAGACATTGCTATTTGCCCTGAGTTCACATTTACCTCGTTATGATGGTTTATTTTTTATAATAGTGGAACAGGGGAAGAGCTAAAGGATAGAACTTTGTCACTATGAACCCCAAGAGCTCAGAAAAAGGGGAGAGAGATGAGCCTGAAGGTGAAGACCAGTCACCAATAAACCTGTCACTCTCCACTTTGACAAACATTTCTTTAGCCATGGCTCCCTCAGAGCCCTGAATGAGAAATTGCTTTGAGGAGATTGTTAACTAGTACTGCAGAAATATTGAGGGGATTACCTGTAGAAGCGAATGTTCAAGGCTAGTCAACCTCACCTCCTTTGCTCAGCTGCTCTGTTGAGCAGGACTTCAGAGCTACTCTGATTTTACCCTGGAGGACACACGTAACCAATGTCTGACAGTCATACTCAATCCCTGCATTGAAGTAGAAAGCAGTGATTACTAGAGCTGATCTGAATCATGCAACTGTATTGAAGGCAACAAAAAATAATAATAAAATAGCCATGTATTTTAATAGGGAAAGTATATAGTAATTGAAGAGGGAAACCAAAATCAATACCAGAAGTATTGTGACCAAGAGACAAAGGTAAATTTGAAGACAGGTGTATGATTTCATAACAGAGGCTTTGGAATGTGAGGAACTACCCCCTCCCTTTTTAAAGTACAACATTAGGTAAATGATTAAAACATTATGTCAAAGTCTATGATTTTGAAACTGCAGCATATTTAAAAATATTACATTAAAATAACAATATTAAGCAATTTATGACAAATGTTCATCTTTTAAGTAAAAGAACTTTAAAATTTGTAAGCAACTAAATCTAATGACATAGGCAACTGCTAGGATATCACAAAAAATGGGATTATAACAGTGAATTTATAAAATTTGCCTAAAATTAATCAAATCAGCACAGAAATGCACAAATATACAGATGAAACTGTAAAAATGTAAGAGGGGCTGGGTGCGGTGGTTCACACCTATAATCCCAGCACTTTGGGAGGCCGAGGTGGGTGGATCACAAGGTCAAGAGATCGAGACCATCCTGGTCAACATGCTGAAACCCCGTCTCTACTAAAAATACAAGAATTAGCAGGGCATGGTGGCGCTCGCTTGTAGTCCCAGCTACTCGGGAGGCTGAGGCAGGAGAATTGCTGGAACCCAGGAGGCAGAGGTTGCGGTGAGCCAAGATCGCACCATTGCACTCCAGCCTGGGTAACAAGAGTGAAACTCCATCTGAAAAAAAAAAAAAGTAGGAATTAATCGCAAGAAGTTTATTTGGCTAAAGTGACTATTGTTAAAGACAGAATTGCCTAACATTAGTTAATAATAGAAAAACATCAGAAATTTTAAAAAGTGCTGTCTTAATCTATTAAAATTATATATAAAGCAAAATTAAGGCAAAACAATGTAGGTTTATAAACAAGAACATTTAAAAAAATAATACTGACACTTAATACAAATTTATACCTTCAGCTGGAGAACATTATCCAACTTATGCATGAGAAAAGTGTTTTATAATTTTTTACTTTGTAATTCATATTTTAATCTCATTTGCAATGTATTTTACAGAGCACTTGGCGCTCAACTTTCTTCCGGCTCTTCTCCTACTGCTAAAATAATTTGTGTAAATGAAATGTGAATGTATTTAGGTTTCAGAAAGAAAATTTATATTAATAAAAAGAGAAAAAAGGATAAATCAATAGTTTTCCAAATAGGATACATGTACAATGCAATGGTATTCACAAACATGTTCATCAACTCATGAACATAATTTCTTTTGAATCTTACAATGACTTTCTGAAATAAGTAAATTAAATATTCTATATTATACTACTGTTGATGAGGAAACTACATTTCTGTGAATTGTGTAACTTTTTCATCTTTGTAAGATTATCAAGCAAAAAACAAATAAAACAAAACAGAGTAAACAAAAAACAAAAACTTGGTCCAGATCTGACCTCAAAGTACATTCTCCTTTATTGTATCACATATGATCTAAGTCCACAGATAAGTTCCTGATTTAGCCAAAAAAATAGTAAAGTGGGTGTAAAGTAGAAGAAAAAAGAAGGAAAATATTAGGTATAGAAACCTACATGAAATATAATGAAATAGAGACTATTCTTTCTGAAATGCAGCAGTAAAGTGTACTCCAATCTTGTATTAAATTTATAATCATACATTAAATTCAAAATTAAACTAAAACTATGGAAACTGAGAACAAATAATAAAACAATATACACAACATTCTAAACAGAAAATCTTCTAAGCAATTGTACAATTCAGATGAGAAGAAATAATTAGAAATGTTCAGAAATTAAGATTAGTTGAAACTGTAGAATTTGTTCCTGAAGGGCAGGGAAAATGTAATGGTCATTTTCAAGACGAATTGGAAGATCAGAAAGAAAGGTGAAAATATTTGTGTTATTCAACTGAAATAACTTTGAATTTCAACAAAACAAGCTAACGAATGCCCTTTGTCATCAAATTTATGTAAAGAGTAAAAAATTTTAAAAAGCCAAATACTATAAGATAATATGTGAAAACAATCAAAGATTATTTAAATTTCAGTAAACGTTTAACAAGTGCATACTCATCCTATGTTCCAGTTTTATGCAACTTCTTATTATTCCCAAGTATACTAAGTGAAGTAATAGCTATTAATATGTTGATGTCATTAGCAGCAAAATAACTTTGCAAATGATTAAGTGATGACAGTTGTATATCCATGTTATTAGATGTTTAAAATTCAAAAAATAATTCAAAATTTTTGAAATTAAATTTATAGAATAAAAACATAGCTTTTTGGAATGTATTTTTCAAAGGTACAATTTCTTACATTAGGCCAGGCACAGTGGCTCACACTTGTAATCTCAGCACTTTGGGAGGCCAAGGCGGATGAATCACAAGGTCAGGAGTTCAAGACCAGCCTGATCAACATAGTGAAACCCCGTCTCTACTAAAATTACAAAAATTAGCCGGGTGTGGTGGCATGCTACTTGGGAGGCTGAGGCAAGAGAATTGCCTGAACCCCGGAGGCAGAGGTTGCAGTGAGCTGAGATCACTCCGTTGCACTCTAGCCTGGGTGAGAGTGAGACTCTGTCTCAAAACAAACAAACAAACAAAAACTCACATTATTGTAAAGACTATGGCATAGTTAACATAAAAATTCAACATTTATAATAAATTATTTTTTGTGTTGCTCAAATAAATACAAATTTTACTCGATCTTGGGTGTTGTAGTAAAAAACAATATACTAAAACAAAAATCTAATAGAATGTATACCTTGAATACATAGAATTATATTTGTTAATCATACCTTAATATGAGAAAATAATGTTCTTTTTCACAGTAAAAAAAAAAATAAAGTATTTTTATCTTTTACAATGTACATATAATCCATAATTCTGTCTAATATTTGATATTCTGCTAATTGAATTGAAGCAGTATTTGCCAACATTTACATATATATGAATAATTAACTATAAAAGTTATGAGAAGATGCTGATTTGAATTACAAAAGACCCTCTTTGATATTAAATATATGCATAAATTAATTATATAAAGTTTTATTGTATTTTCTCCAAATACATTGAAGTTCTGTAGTCAAAGTAATCAATAGAGAGACAAAACTGTTTTTGAACCTATTTATTTAGCATATTTTCATTATTAAAAACAAATCTCACCAATAGATGTAAGAAAAAGAGCTGACCAAATTAGTTTATTAGACTTTAAATAGGATAAAATAATAATTTTGAAATTTTAAAATTGTATTTTAGAAAATCTTGAAAGGTAGAAAAATTATTTTAATATAGGTCTCATTTAAATTAGATAAACTCATAGTCTACACCTGAATAAAAAGTCATTGAAAATACCTATGACTTTGCAGCAATAAAAAATGGCAAATGATAAAAAACAAATACAATTTATTCAAAATTTTTTAAAATAAATATTTGTGAAAAGGGGAAACTGAAGAGAAAAAATATGATAGTTTATTTAAAGTGAAACAGTTACATAGTTTAACATAGATAAAAGTAAATTGAGATAATTCCTATTTAGCATTATTTGCTGTGAGTTTACCAAGATAATGTTGTTCTCCATTATGAAAATAATGATCTACGGTCAAAAAGTAAGTCAAACTATCCCTGTTTGCAGATGATGTGATTCTATATCTAGAAAACCCCAAAAGTAACTTCAGATGATAAACAACTTCAGCAAAGTTACAAGATACAAAATCAATGTACAAAAATCACTAGCATTCCTATATACCAACAACAGCCAAACCAACAGCCAAATCTGGAAGGCAATCTCATTCACAAATGCCACACACAAAAATATCAAATACGTAGAAATATAGCTTACTTGGGAGGTGAATAATCTCTACAATGAGAATTATGAAACCAGAAATTAGAGATGACACAAAGAGAAAAATACCTCATACTCATGGATAGGAAGAATCAATATCATTAAAATGGTCATAGTGTCCAAAGCAATGTACAGGTTCAATACTATTCCTATTAAACTATCAACAATATTCTTCACAGAACCAAAAAAAAAAAAAACTATTTTGAAATTCATACAGAACCAAAATAGCCCAAATTACGAAGACAATCCTAAGCAAAATGAACAGAGCTGGAGACATCATGCTATCCAATTTCAAACTATACTACAGGACTCTAGTAACCAAAACATCATGGTACTAGTACAAAAACAGGCACATAGACCAATGGGACAGAATAGGGAGCCCAGAAATTAGGCTCATGCTTATGACTATTTAGAAGAGTTGTTTTAAAATACTTCATCAAGTGATTACAACATGTGTGCCATCTATGAATTAATATTGGTTGATTGTCATTTCTCATGATAATATGTCACATTTTCTTGGATCTTCATAAGTGGATACTTTGAACACTGTTGTATTATTTCAAAGTGTGTTATTTATTTGTGTATATGTTTTACATGGTAATTAACTTTGTTGGCTTGAAATTCCAAACTCTGTCTTTTAGTGTCTTAGTCAATTCAGACTGCTGTGACAGAAATACCACAGACTGGGTAGCTTAAACAGCAAACATTTACTTCTCATGGTTCAGCAGGCTGGAAAACCAAGATCAGGGTGCCAACATGGTTAGCTTCTGGTGACAGGTCTCTTCTTGCTTTCCTGACATGGCTAAAAAAGAAAGAGAATGAAAGAAAGATCTCTTCTTAAAAGAGCACAAATCTCATTCATGAGGCTTGCACAGTCATTACCTAATCACCTCCCAAAAGCTTCACCTCCTAATGCCATCATATTGAGATTAGGATTTGACATGCACCTTTGAGTGGTACACAAATGTTCATTTCATGACAGATGGTTATCAAAGCAAAGATGATCTAAGGATACTTGGGAGGAATTGTGTAAAAAATAGGATTTGAATAATGCAAGCAAATTCTTTAAATTTTTACTGGAAAATACACGAGAGAGAGTTATGGAAAAGAGAGCATTGCATTCAGTGGGGGCAGATCAGTTTTTTCCGAATAAAATAAACTAATATGGATTAATTGTACAATCATTCCTTAGTAAATTTCAAAACTGCATCCACGCAAATCTTATGCAACAGAACTGCCTTAGTTGTATCTACTGGGTACTTGTTTATTTTTAGGCATGTCAAATTTGACTTGTGAAAAGATTATTTTATTGTCTTTAATGCTATCTTCTTTTTCCCCATATTTTTCACACCAAATAACAGTCCAACTAGAAACTTAGAAAATAAACATACAGTTATCCGACTAGAAACCTAGAAAACAAAATCAGAATTTACATTTTCAAAATATTTTCCCCACATCCTGTTGGTTCTCCTCTCAAACTTCTCCTTGTATGTCTGTAAGCTTGTTATCTACTTTTCATCTCTACTCATTTTTTTTGAAGTCAGTTTTCTAACAGATCTCTTTATTGTAAGTTCATCTTCCTCATGGTTGCCAGAATTAACCATCTAAAATTTAATTTTGTTATGTAACATTCTAAAATGCACATTAACCTCTCAATGTTGAGCATATTTCCATTCTTACACTTCACCTAGACAAATATTATTTCTGTTTCTCAAATAATCCATGTTCTTTCACTTCTTAGGGGCTTTTCATGTACTTCCTATTTTGTTTTAAATATTTTGCATCTTAAATATCTAAGCTTTTATTATCAACTAGAGACTTAGCCCCAATGTCAACGTATCTATAAGAACTTTAACATGTAACATCAGAATAGTCCCTTTTTCCTATCTGCTCATAATATTTTTAACTTATGGCAATTATAGAACTCAATACATATTATACTGTCAATATTAGTTTATTACCACTGAAGATTATAATTTTTAGTCCATTGATTATGTTTTATTTGTTTTTACTGCCCTTATTCCTGTTCCTCTCTGCCTGTCTCAACTACATAGCTTAGCAGAGTAACTGCTATATTACAGTTACTTGTTCATTGCAAGAAACAATGAATGTTTCTTGAGTGAATCAGTTGAGTTCCAAAGCTAATCAAAGATGTTCACTTGACAAAGTGAAAGCTTGGAACTGTCTTCTGACTGTAAGTCGAGAACTATTGCCATAGTAAATTCATGACTGATCTGTCATGATTGCACATAAGTACAGACTTTATTTCTTATCTCAATGTCAATTGTCTATTCTTCCAATGCACTTTTTATTTGATAATTGTGCATATTTATATTTCTGTTTGATTTTTAGTTGAACAAATTTAGAACATATAGCTGGAGATAATAGCTCATACTGATAATGAAAATAGACATTTATCAAGGTTATTATGTAGCTACCACTGCATGTACACAGAGGTATTTAGGGAGCCACACATATGTCCAAGGCAAGACATATGCTCATAAAACATCTGAGAAGATGGTATGCTTTTATCTAATGCTAATTCCCAGGCTTAGCACAAGGCAAGTGAAAGGTCAAAGGAGATTAAAAAAACACTTAATGAAATAAAAATTTACAATAAGGTGTTATGGACTAAATGTTTGTTCCCCTCTCCCCAGAATTGTATGTTGAATTTCAAAATCCAATGTGATAGTATTTGGAGGCCTTTGGGAGCTAAAGAGATCATGAGCAATTTGTCCTTATGTTGCAAGTAGTGCCTTCCAAGAAAATGCCAGAGCTAACTAGATTGTTTTCCTCCACATGAGAATACAAAGAGAAGTTAGCTGTCTGCAACCTAGAAGAGGGCCCTCACTTGAAGTTGACCATGCTGGCACCCTTATCTCAGACTTTTCAGCCTTCAAAACTGTGGGAAATAAATGTTTGTTGTTTAAGCCATCTAGTCCATCATAATTTATGATACCAGTCTGAACTGACTTAGACAGAGGTTCAACAGCAAATTTGAGCAGTTAGAACACAGAATCAGCACACTTAAAGATAGGACAATTGAAATGATTAAACTGAGAAGCACAAATTAAAAAAAAAAAAAAGGAAAAATAACAAAACCTAAGGAACCGTAGGACACTATCAGGTGAACCAGCATAAAAATTATGCTAGTTCCAGAAGGAAAACAGAGAGAAAAGGGAAGAAAGAATATTTGGAAAAAAAATGGCTGAGAACATTCCAAATTTGATAAAGTATGTGATCTCAACATTGTAGAAGCATAAGGAAATTCAGATAAACTCAGAGATCCACTTTGAGGAGCATTACAATTGAACTATCAAAGGTCAAAAAATAAAAATAAATACAGAATCTTGATAGCAACAAGAGTAAGAAATACCATGGACAAGAGCCCCTTATTAACAACTGATTTCTCATTAGAAACCATGGAGACCAGAAGACATTGGAATGATAAATCAAATAAAGAACGGATACTCAAAATTATGCAAAGAACACCTAAAACTCAATAATTAGAAAAATAACCTAATGATAAAATAAGGATGAGATCTGAACAGAAACTTCACTGAAGAAAATATACAGATGACAAATGAGCATGTGGAAAAATGCTCCACATCACGTTATGAGGGAATTGTAAATTAATGCGCTATATCACTATATACTTGTTAAAAGGACTAAAATTCCAAACCCCCAAAATACCAAATACTGGCAATAATGTGGAGCCACAAGAACTCCTAATTACTACCAGTGAGACTGCAAAATAGTACATCCACTTTGGAAAATATTCTGATAGTTTCTTAAAAATTTAAAGATAGGCTTACCATACAATCAAGCATTTGTAGTCTTTGGTATTTACTGAAATAAATACCAAGTGGAAAATGTGTCTATACAACAGTCTGCACACAGGTGTTTATAGTAGCTTTACTGACAATTGCCATAAGTTAGAAGCACCCAAGGTGTCCTTTAATATGTGAATGGGTAAACTGACTATGGTACATTCATGCAATAGAATAAGAATATTTGTAGTGATTAACAAGAAAGGAGACATAACCAATGAAAAGACATAAAATTTTGAAAGTATATTCATAATAAAAGAAGCCAATATTAATATGTTACATACTATGTGATTCCAACTATATGACAAATTTTATTTTATAAATGCTTTACAACAAAAATTATTTCCAAAAATCTTTGAATGCCATCAACAAACGAAAACATGGTAGAGATCATTTTTATAGTTTTTTATAATAATCTTCATAAAGATTACATCATAAGAGATCTTGACAGTTTACATACAAGGATATGACATTTTAATTATAAATTGATGAAATCTAATAAAAATATGACAATGAAAATATAGCTCAGTATCAAAGAACCTAAATTAGTAGAGGGTGAGTGAGAAATGAAGGAGGGGATGTTTATCAGGAAGTCTACATCAGTACAGAACTTCATAAATTAGTGGATAACAGCATGGTGAAGAGCAATTGTAAAGCAAATGAAAATGTTGTAGAGTTCTATTAATATCTGCAGCCACTCTGGCATTTTAAACATATTCACTAAGAAAGATTAATTCTCTCAGCAGGAGACCACACTCATTACTTTTTTCTCTCTGTAAAATAATGCATTGTTTTGTTGTGCTGGTAAACATGCACACACACACAACATTAAATGTATCATTTTAACCAACTTTTAAGTGTATAATTGAAGTGTAAAGTACACTCACATTGATGAACATCAAATCTCTAGAACTTTTTCATCTTTCAACATTGAAATTTTATACTTACTAAACTAACTTCTCAGTTCTTAGTAAATAACTTTCTACTTTCTTTTTCTATTTTTTTGACTATTTTAAATATTTCATATGGGTAGATTTACATAGTATATCTCCTTTTGTGACTGGCTTATTTAGCTTAGCATAATATCCTTGAGATTCATCCATATTGTAGCATGTGATAGAATTTACTTATTTTTTAAGTCTGCATAATATTCCATTGTGTATATAAACCACATTTTCTTTATTCATTCATCAGTAGACATTAGGGTTGTAGAAGCAGCTGTTAACAATGCTGCAATGAATGTGGATGTGCAAATATCTCTTCAAGATCCCGCTTTGAATTATTTTGACTATACACTCAGAAGTAGAATTAATGACTCATGGCGATTCTATCTGTTATTTTTTTGTGGAAACTCCAAACTATTTTTCATAAGGGCTGAACCATTTTACATTTTCATCAACAAACATGAAGTTCCCAACTTCTCCATATCCTCATCAACACTCATTATTTTCTATTCTTGGAATAGCGGCTTTTCTGGTGATTGTGGGGTGATATCTCATTGTGGTTTTAATTTGCATTTCCCTGATAATTAGTAAAGTTGAGCATCTTTTAATGTGCTTATTGGCTCCTTGTATATCTTCTTTGCAGAAATGTCTGTGTAAGTCACTGGCCCATTTTTATTTTGGGTTGTTTTTTGTTGTTTCCTTGTAAAAGTCCCTATATTCTAGATATTAACTCCTTATCACATACATGGTTTGCATTTATTCTGTGCCATTCCATAGATTATCTTTTCACCCTGCTGTTTTCCTTTATGATCAGAATATTCAAGTTTGATATAGTCTGATTTGTGTATTTTAAATTTTGTTGCCTGTGCTTTTCATGTCATATTAAAAAATATATATAACCAAATTCAATGTCCTGAAGCTTTTCTTCTATTTTCTTTTTTTTGGAAGTTTAAGGTCTTACACTTAGGTATTTAATTCATTTTGAGTTAATTTATGCATATAGTATAGGGTAAGGATCCAACTTCATTTCTTTGCATGTGGGTATCCAGTTTTCCAAACACCATTTGAAGAGGCTATCCTATCCCTATTATGTAATCCTGACACCCTGTTGAAAAACATTTGTTCATATATGCCAGGGATTATTTCTATGCTCTCTATTCTGTTCCATTGATCTAAATTTCTATCTTTATTCCAGTGAAATGCTATCTTAATTACTCTTGCTTTGCTGTACATTTTTAGGTCAGGAAATGTGAAACATCCAACTGTGTGTTTCTTCTTCAAGATTCTTTTAGCTATTCAGAATGCCTTTAGGTTTTACATGAGTTTTCATTTCTTTTTCTCTTTCTATATAAAATGTCACTGAAATTTTGATAGAGATTGCACTGAATATGTAGATGGCTTTGGATAGTATGGATATTTAAACCATATTAAGTCTTCTAAGTATGAAATTTTTTTATTTGTGTTTTATTTCATTCATCAATATTTCATAGTTTTCAGTATATAAATCTTTCATTTCCTTGGTTAAGTTTATTCTTAAGTGTTTTATCATTTTCTATGCTGTAGTAAGTGGGGTTAGCTTAATTTCATTTTTAGACTGTTCATTGTTAGTGAATGAAAATGAAACTTTAAAAAATTTGTTTCCTTGTTGTTTTTGTTTTTGTTTTTGAGATATAGTCTCATTATGTTACCCAGGCTGGAGTGCAGTGGCATGATCATTGCTCACTGGTCACTGTAGCCTAAAACTTGTAACCTCAAACACCTGGGCTCAAGCAATCATCCTACCTCAGCCTCCTGAGTAACTGGGACTACAGGTACATCTCACCACATCCAGCTAATTAAAAAAAATATATATATTATTATTTTTGTAGATATGGAGTCTTGCCATCTTACTCAGGCTGGCCTTGAATTCCTGGGCTCAAGTGAGTCTCCTGCCATGGCTGCCTACAATGCTGGGATTATAGGGATGAGCCACCATTCTTGGCCTGATTTATGAATGTTGATTTGTATCTTGCAACTTTCCTGAACTTGTCTATTAGTTCTAAATGTTTTTGGTGGAATATTCACATATAAGATTATGTCATCTCTGAACAGAGATAATTTTACTTCTTTTCCAATTTGAACACCTTTTCTTTTTCTTGTTCAATCTGTCTGGCTAGAACTTCCAGCACTATGTTGAATATTGATCTTTATTTTGTTAATGCAGTGTATTACATTGATTTACTTTTGTGTATTGCACCATCCTTGTATTCCAAGTATAAATTTCACTTAGTAATGGCATGATATCCTTTTAATATGCTGTTGAATTTAGTCTGCTAGTATTTTGTTTAGAATATGCATCAAGAATGCTTGCAGTTTTTGTGTTTGTATCTTTATCTCCTTTTAGTATCAGGGTAATGCTGGCCACATAGATGAGTTTGGGAATTTCAACTTCTTTGGAAGTGTTTGAAAAGAATTTCTGCTAAATTTTGTTAAGAGTTTTGTAATATTCTCTAGTAAGCAGTCTGATTCTGGACTTTTCTTTGTTGGAAGGTTTTTAATTACTTCTTTAACATTTTCATTAATTACACATCACTTTACATTTTTTGTTAACTCATTACTCAGTTTTGGTAGGTTGTATGTTTCTAGGAATTTATTCATTTCTTATAGATTTTCCAGTTTTGTTGGCTTATAATTTTTCATACTAGTCTCTTATAATTCTGTTTCTGAGGCAGCCATTGTAGTGTCTCCTCTTTTTATTTATAGCTATTTAAATGCATTCTCTTTGTGTCTCTCTTTTGCCCCCTCCCCCCCGCCCACTTATGTTTAGTTAAAGGTTTGTCAATTTTGTTGACCTATTTAAGAGACTCACTTGGGTTCATTGATTATTTTAAATGTTTTTCTATTTTCTATTTCCTTTATTTCTACTCTAACCTTTATATTTTCCTTCTTTGTCTTGTAATTTTGGTTTTAGCTTTTTGGGGTTTTTTCCCTAGTTCTCTGAAGATAAAATTATATTGTTGGTTTGAGATCCCCCTTTTTGTAAATATAAAGGTACAAATTTCCTCTTTAGTATTATTTTCACTGCATCCCATAAGTTTTGGTTTGTTGTATTTTTGTTTCCATTGGTCCTCAGATATTTGCTAAATTTTCTTGTTATTTCTTTTTATATGAAACCACATTGGTTGTTTAAAAATGGATTGTTTAATTTTACATACTGGATTTTCCTGTTTCCTTCTACTTTTAATTGCTAGTTTCATTCCATTATAGACAGAAAAGATACATGGTATGATTCTAAGATTTGTGGGCTAATGTGGTCTATCATAGAGAATGCTCTAATTCTGCTTGAGAAAATATGTATTGTGCTGTTATTTGACACAGTGTTCTCCATTTGTCTGTTAGGCTCAATTAGTCTATAGTTTTGTTAAAGTGCTTTATTTCCTTACTGATATTCTCTCTGATTATTCTGTATAAAAATGAAAGTAGGGCACTGAAGTCTTCTATTATTACTATTATTATTATGTTACTGCCTATTTCACCCCTCAGTTCTATAAATATTTGTTTCCTGTATTTGAATGCTCTAACATTAAGGGCATATTATTTATATCTTTCTGTTATATTGACCCTTTTAACTTTGTATAATATTCTTTGTCTCTCAGTATAGCTTTCTTCTTAAAAACTATTTTGTCTGATATAAGCATGGACATCCTTTGTTATTGTAGACTCCTATTTGCATGAAATACCTTTTTCCTCCTTTTATTTCTAGACTATATATGCTTTTCAATAAAAATTGAGTCTCTTGTAGTTTTACCTTTTTGTAAAAATCACTCAACCACTCTATGTCATTAATTTGTGTGTTCACTCCATTTACATTTAATTACTGATAGAAAAAGACTTACTATTGCTATTTTGCTGATTATTTTCTTCCTCTTCTATAATTTTCTTTTTATCTTTTGATGTCTTCCTTTGTGTTTTTAATAATTTTGCAATGACATATTTTTATTTCCTGCTCATTTCCATTTGTTTTTATTCTACATTGTCATGGGTATTATCATTGTGAGTACATGAAAATCTTAAAGTTATAATAATCTATTTTAAATAGATATGAAATAAATATTAGAACTTAACTTCAGTTGCATATAAAAACTTTTTTATATCTCTCCCTGTTCTCATTTTATGTTACTAATTACTCTACGTACATCTTTTGTATATAGATTAACAGATAATTCTAATTACTTTTTATGCTATTTTAAAAATTCTGTAGTGTATTTATATCATTTACTCACATACATTACAATACCCCCAGTTTCTATATTGTCTACATAGTTACCTTTATCAGAAAATTTAATATTTTGTAGTGGTTCTCTGTTGCTGCTTATCATTCTTTTGCTTCAACTCGTAGGATTCCCTTCAGAATTTCTTGTCAGGTAGGTCTAGTATTGATAAACTCTCATAATTTTTGTTGTCTTAGAAAATCTTGAATTTTCTTACAAGTTTTGTTGAATATAGTATTGTTGGTTGGCAGGTTTTTTTCCACCCTCAGGACTTTGAATATATCATCTCATTCCCTTCTGGCCCACAAGGTTACTTTTGAGAAAGCTGTTGATAACTTACGAAGAGCTTCCTTATACTAAATGAATGGCTTTTTGCTGCTGGTTTTAAGATTCTCTGTTTGTGTGTGACATTTGACAGTTTGATTATACTGTATACAGTTTTTTAGATTTACCTTATTTGGAATTATTTGAGCTTCTAAAATGTTTAAGTTCCTTGATCTCCTCAGATTTAAAAAATTGGGGGCTGTAATTTATGTTATCAGGCCTTTCTCATTTACTTGTCTTCTGGTATTCCCGTAATGGATATGTTGTCCTGCTGGATATTGTTCCATAATTTCTTTTAGGCTCTTCATTTTTCTTCTTTTCTTTTTGCTCCCGTAGCTCTAATTTTAGAAGTTCTGTCTTTGATTTCATTGATTATATTCTTCTGCTTAGCCATGTTACCTGTTGAGTCTTTCTAATGAATTTTTCAATTAAGTTATTCTATACTTCAACTCAAGAATTTCTATTTGGTTCTTCATAGTTTCCACTTTGTTAATATTTCTATTTTGTTTATTTGTTATGTTTCTCATTTCATTTAGTTATCTGTTCATGTTGTCTTTTAATTCACTGCGTACTTGACTAATTTCAAGTTTTTATATCCTCATTTCTTTTGGGTCAGTTTCTGGAGATGTAATTTTTTTTTTTCATTTTAGTGTGTGAGAATCCTCTCTTTCTTTTTTACTTTGTATTCTTTTGTTCTGAGATTTTAACATTTAAGAAATCAGCCAACTCTCCCAGATTTTGTGACATGATTTTCTATAGGAACTCTCTTCACGAATTCTGGATAGAGACTCTGTGGCTTATTCATGCTTTCGTTCGAGTATGTACTCCTTTCTTTCTCCTTTAGGCTTGTGTATGGAATATGTTTGAAAAGGTTTGCTTGCTTGTTGCTATGTAAGACTCCCCTGGTGCTTGAGGTACGGTGGACTCTCTGGGGCTGCGTTATATTGTCATACTGGTGCTCCACCTCGTGTCTCTATATGGAACTGCACTTTCTGCTGAACATTTGGTTGTCATTGCTCTGAAAAACCTGCTCCATTTCTATTAGTACTTGAACATAGTCAAGTCAGAAGCAAGTCCTTGTGAAGCTTCCCCAAAAGTCAATATATTGAACATAGGGGATTTAGATGTTTCCTTTTAATTGCATTGCACAGCGTGGAGTGAGAAGGACTATAGTGAGAAAGAATGGAAACAATCATGATTTTTCTTGCCAGGTTGTTTTCATGATAGCCTGGAGGTACAGAAGCTTTGTAATTGGTTTCTGAAGTTCTCACAGAGACATTTAGTACATATGTTGTTAAATTTGTGTCTTGTTGTTGAGGTTCCAGGGCTGTTCTGCTGTGTTGCTGATGTCACTATCTTCCACATTTTTAGTTCTTTTAGTAAAGTGATTTTTTTAATGATTAGGACCTGACCAATTTTCATCACTATTCGACAGCACAAATACTGTATACATTTTTTACAAGATGTTAGAACTGACTCTCTTTGAAGAAAATCTTCATAATTTTTGTCTAACTCCATTGCCCCTTTTCTCCTGTCTTATTCTTCCCACCATCAATTTAGTAAAACTAGTTTTGATACTCTTCTACCTTTTATGCTGTTTCTTAGATAACTTTTTATATTTTCTTTTAAAACTTTCTGTTATCTCTATAAGTTGTATCACTTAACAAATCTTTTCAATTCCTTTTATCTTCATTGATAGCATCTTATGCAGAAAGGAACACATCCACATTTTGTCAGCTATCAGAGAGTTTTGTTGGGACTTTTATCTCTATCCCCCAAACATGGCCTAGGGCAAGACACAGAGTAGGTTTTGATTCTATGTATGTGTGTGTATATATATGTATGTATATAAAACTCTCTCTCTATATATAACTCAATATGTATATATATTCACTCAATGTTTCTTAAGCATTTATGTGACAGACACTGTCCTAATCACTGGAGACAGAGCAATGAACAAAACAGACAAAAATCTATGACTTGATGAGGCTAATATTCTGTGGCAATATAAAATAAACACATAAAGGAATAAATGTATTGTGAGCAGAAAGGAGTGCAATTTTAAAGAGCGTGGTTGAGGAAAG